>JAPKID020000172.1:0-20971 GCA_026931265.2 Tropidonophis doriae | reverse complement strand
TGTTTTTATGATTGCCTGTGCGCCGCCCTGGGTCCTTTCCAGGAGAAGGGTGGGATAGAAATCCAATAAATAATAATGTCACTTGAACCATTGTGAGTGCACAAGAACCCACAAGTTTTACACAGGATCTGTCTGGGGCAGTGTAACTTCACCCTGAACTGAAGATTTTAAATTCCCAGATCCCAAGCTCTAAGCAGCCATAGCAACATATTCTTACCAGGGTTCAAGCCTGTGAAAACTTACAAAATGTGACAGTGAGAAAAATTGGGAAAGTGCAGCAGGACTGGGCAGGGATATTCAATTAGTAATATTGTTCTTGAGCTGGACACAAATTAAGACATTCTTAATTTCTTAAAATTAAGAAATGTTTGGATGTGAGAAATAAATTCTGTATGTTTGTTGATTTAGGAAAAGTTTATGATAAAAGGACCAGGCTTAAAATTATGGAATATTTTTTGTAGAGTTGAAAGTAGTTTGCTGAATATGATAACCCTCAAATGATTAAATTTGAAAGGGAAAAGGGAATACAAATGATTAAGAAATGGAAATAAATAAGCAAATGGGAAAAGGAGATGGAGAAGTTAACATAAATAATATATGTAATATAAATGATATTTTAAAAATGATCACATTTTATGTTCTATGACATAATAGGATTGAGAAGGAGAGACTGCTTGTGAAACAGAAATCCATGTTTGGGCTCCAAAAGTCACATCCTCTTCCAAATAAGAAAAAACTTCCAGCTATAAAATGAATTGAATGGTCATGGCCCCATTAGAGCTCAGCTCAGAGGGGATGGCACATCTCCCTTGGAATGTCCAGAGAGGATTGGTTGTTGACAGTCAATCGTGCTGAAACCCAGCAAATCCCCTCTGATGAGGAGGAACAGCTGTATTCCCCATTCAGAGTGTAGACAAGTTCAGAGAAGGGCTGTGAAGCTACTTGGGAAAAGATTGCCCACCCCTCCTCAGAAGGAAAACCTGGATTGGAGTGATTTAAGGAAAAGCCATGGGGAATTAGTATTTGGTAGGAACAATTGTTTGCTTTGGTTTACACTCCCTTGGCTTTGACTTGTGCCTTTTGCCTTCTATCTTGCCCTTGCCTTGAGGACTGTCTTTTGCCTTGCCTTACCTTGAAAAATGATTTTGCCTTGTACCTTGCTTTTGCATTGAAGGCAGTCTTTTGTCTTGTGCTTTACCTTTGGCTTCTAGAGTACAATTTTCCTTGTGGAGTCACTTAACTGGGTGGATTGAACTTGGAACCCTGGATCTTGCCTTGTAAGTGTACTTCTGCTCTGTGGGCTTTATTTGTTGTACATGGTCTGTTGTTTGTGGGACTGAGGGTGCTGCCTTCAGGGAAGCATAGGGTAGAGACTTACTGATCATTGGAGGACTGTTCGTTGGAATATTTATTTAAAACAATAAAGGACTCTCAAGAGGCCTGTATTGCCTTGACAACCTGGGTCATAATAATAATCAAGAGATAATCCAAAAAATAAAAGACAAAACCAAAGGCACTGCATATTCCATAAACTATATAAACACATATACATATACAGGTCTTGGTGTATTCAGGTCTTTTCTGTGTAAGATTGAAAGTATCTTGGCAACGTTTTGATGAGGTCACACTCATCATCTCCAGGCTGGTGCCTTTGGCTTCATGCTTGTGAGAGCAAAGCTTGATCGGAGCTGCTGTTTTTCTATAAATATAAGTGGGATGTGTGTGGAATGTTGGCTTTGTTGCTTTAAACAGATTGGTTGGCTGTGTTGTTACATCTTGATTGGTTGATGGAGTTGATATTTGATGAGGGTGATTGGTGGTGGCATCTCTGGTTCTGGCAACTCCAGAACCTAATGCCTAGCTGATAAAAACCACCTGAAAACTGAATTACACACCATCACGAACATATCAATTTCCAGCAGATTCAAAGGAAAAACAATTAACCTAATCCAAAGCGAGACACTCGCCAAGAACTGAAACACAGAGCAGGACAATGGCATTGCCCTCCTCCCTTACATCAAAGGCTAAAATAAAATAGATAAAATCAGCAAAATTCTGCACAAACACAATATCAAGACAGCCTTTGGCACTGACCCCAAAAATAGCCAACATCTTAAGAAACCCCAAAGACAAGATCCAGCTAAAAAACCAAAAAGTCTATGAAATACCATGCAAAATCTGCCCAGCCACATGCATTGGACAAACTAATAGGAAAATACATGCATACATCACAGAACACAAGAACACAGTTAAAAAAAAGGGGGGGGGACTTCCTCCCTTTTCAGCACCTTAAAGCAACAGGACATGAAATTGATTTTGAAGGAACCAAATTACTCTCCAAAACTGAACACTTCAACAAGAGAATAATTATGGAAGCTATCGAAATAGAGAAACACCCCCACAACATGAATAATATACCTAGAAACTAGCCCTGACTGATAAATGAGTCCCAGCCACAAAGACTGACACCAGACCCAGAACAACACAGGACACCACCACCAATCACCCTCATCAAACATCAACTCCGTCAACCAATCAAGATGTGACACAACAGCCAACCAATCTGTTTAAAGCAACAAAGGCAACATTCCACACTGACCCACCTATATTTACAGAAAAACAGCAGCTCTGATCAAACTTTGCTCACACAAGCACAAAGCCAAAGGCATCAGCCTGAAGATAATGAGTGTGACATCATCAAAAAGTTGCCAAGATACTTTCAATCTTACACAGGAAAAGATCCGAATACACCAAGACCTGCATACCTATACCCATGAAAATCTATGAAAACACATACACACACACACACACACACACACACATACACACACAAAGCAAAATACCACTCCTGCATTATCACAAAATCTCCAGAACCATAAAACCTACAAACTTCCAATGTGCCATATTTTATCACATACTACTTTTTGAGTTTCCAAACACCCCTCAACTCTCTCACACACTGACAGGACATTAACCAGATGAATACCCATGGATATTGGTAGGCAGATGCAGATTTCCCCCCACGCCCTTATTTTCCTCCTCAGTTCAGACAAACCTGTTCTTCCTACTGTAATATCACTTAAAGGGAAAAGAGGCAAAAAAAATGCAAAAAAGATTTACAGATGCGATTAGGAAAACACAAGTAACGGAAACTGCAACAAGTATCATCAAATCAGTGATGGGTTTCAAATTTTTTAGGACCTATTCTGTAGGTGTGGCCTGTTTTGTGGGAGTGCCTTGGCAGTCATGTGACCGGTGGGAGTAGCTTGGCAGTCGTCATAGACCCATTTTTTCAACTCCAGTGTCATTTTGAGCACTCCACAGCATACATTTCATGCCAACATTCTCTTGCAAACTGGGATGAAATTCAGTATTTATAATAGCCAAAGGCTAAAAATAGCATAGTTTCGTTCCAAAGTAGCATAGTTGGCTGATCTGAAAAATGGCCAGGAGCTTCAGCAATGATGCTTTATTCCTTCCAGGGATCTGTCAAATTGTTTTGGGATGGTCATTTACAAGTATTATAGACTACTGGTAGACTGGTTTATAGCTCTTCCAATCATGTCAAATCAAATCCAATCAAACCTTTATTTTCAATGCACAACATGTGTACAATGAAACTGAATGAGCCTCCCTTGGTTCAGTCCCTCCGAAGGCACAGACTACATCTCAATAACTCAATAAATAAAATAAATAAATTCCTAACCCAAATAAGTAATAACTAGCGCACATTCCGATATACATACATATATATAACATTATATTACATCACAATGGTATAAACAAGTTGCACATTGCGCTGGCCCTGCAAGTCTATCATATTAAACCTGATCGTGGTGTTGTGTTGCATTAAAGTGTAAGTTGCTGATTCAGAAAAGGTGAACTTTCAGAACATGTCTTATGGAATTCTTCTCAGCCATTTATGAACAGTGGTTTCTCTTGTATATACATGTGCTGTGTTCACAACTATGGATTTGTGTAATGATGACAGTAATTTGCTTAATGGCCAGTACAAAAAGGTGATAAAATTGTCATGTGAGTTGACTCATTTTAAGATCATAATACGTTATGGCAGCAATGGGGAAGCTCCAACTGGGTCAAAACTCAAGAACTGCCTGTAATATGTTATCTTTTCTGGCTGATGCCTAATCTAAACAAACCTGGATAAAGGGATGTAGAGAGAGGTTGAAAGGCTATCAAAATACCCCCCCCCCCAAGCATGTAATTCTATGGAATTTCATCCTTGCCAGTATTTTGGTTTACCCTGGTTGATCCTGGAGAAATCTTTCTGGCAGTTTTATGTATTGGATTTTCATGATTGTAATCATCCTGTCTTCTTTCCCTGTATACTTCATCAGCAACATCGGACCAAAATTTTTAATGGTGTCCTTCCCTAGAGATATTAAACCTTTGCTTACTAGTATTAACCTTGATATTAATTTCTTAATGCATATTATCTATAGTATGTTTCTTTTTATCAGGTCTAAATGCTGCCACACAGAATTTATTCTTTAGTTTTTAACACTCTCATGTTCTTCAATGTTCTTCTTTCTTTTCTTTCTTTTTTAGAAATACATAACATAGTAGGGATCTAAGAGAATACAAGAGAGGAATAACACACACACACACCAACACACACACACACACATACACACAAAGATATAGTATATAAACAATGCAAATATACATTTTAAATCAGCCATGCTGGGCAGAAACAAGGGAAGAATATAATTGCCAAATAACCATCTCTAACCTTTCATCTATCAGATTTGAAAGTAAGAGCCTGATATGGCTAACATTCACTCACTATTGTACTGATGTGTTTTCAGTTAATTTTGCAATTATATGGAAAGGAATGTCTTCTATGCTCTCGGTTGATTGAGGCCAGTTCTAGTTCTTCTCTTCTTTCATTTTTTTAACCATGAAAAAACAGTCATAAATATATGATTGGCTCAAGTATGACCATTACTCAAGTATGACCATTACTATGAATATCAACAAATATAGTCTTATCTTCAATGTCTTGTTTATTTATTTATTTATTTATTTATTTATTTATTTATTTATTTATTTATTTTTCGAATTTATAGACCGCCCCCTCTCCCCAAAGGGGAAACCCCTTCCTTGATGATGCAGATTTGCAGTATCTCTTATCTGCATTTTGACTAATTCACTGGCCTGCAGTTATCAAATCAGAAGTATTATCAAATTTCTGCCTCTTCCCTAAAACTGAACTTTTTTGAGAATTAAAAGAGCTTCATAGCTCCATAGTCAGTGTTTGGATTAGCTCTTGCTGCAACTGTGTGCAAATCACACAGAAGGACACTTTGGAGGCCCTCCAAGATGATTAATACGTGTGGCAGAGACACATGAACGGATAAAGCAAGGCAGCAGATATATTTTGCAAGGCTTCCATCATGATGTGCGATAGAAATTTGAGTGCTTGAAACTGTCAAGTGTCCAAAGTGGGAGTAAACTATAGAACGAAAACGGTAAAGCATCCTTGACCAATCTGAACCTCACCAATGCCACTCCCCCTCTCCCCCAATCTCTGGGAATGGCAGTCCGGCACATTCTGAAAGCAGCACGATTGCGAAATCCATTTCAAATAACCATACTATCTTCGGGATGTGTTAGGGCTGTCATTCCCATTTAAATATCTTAAGGTTGCTCTTGTTACCATTAAAAGTGACTTGCTGCATTACGAATATTTTTTTTAAAAACACAAGCAAATTAGAAAAAGAGAGAAAACTTAGCAGGGCAGATTTATTAAATGGAAAATAGATCATGTAACAAAATAGCACTGACACGCCTGTTACTTTTTATATATTTGTGATATTGATGCCTTATATCTCATTCATTTATATTTAACTACAATTAGCTGTGCGTGCTCCATTATGCTCCTATTTTAACTCAGTCTCAATAATTGCCTTCTGCACCTCCTCAGGCGCCGGCTACAGCTGAATCCAACCCAGGCTTTCTTCCTATTGGTGAACCAACACAGCATGGTGAGCGTTTCTACCCCAATCTCTGAGATCTATGAGCAAGAGAAGGATGAAGATGGCTTCCTCTACATGGTCTATGCCTCACAGGAAACCTTTGGGTATTGAGGGTCACCACCAGAGGACTAATTCCAAACTGTCGCAGCAACATCTCTGCCTCCTCACTGCATCCCACTTTGGCAAATCCTGTGCAGAGGAGAAGCTTTTGGTCCAGGAGCAGCCTGGAAGCGACCGTGTTCCTCCAATTTCGTAGCGCATCAGACCAAGATAATTCAGTGTGTAGGTGTGTGAGAGACCCATAAATCTCTGTTTGCATTGCCTCTTGTCTTTTATGATTGCTATACATTGTCTCCCATCTTGTTTACACAGGTGTGTTTGCTCTCTCCTTTCATATTATGTCTTCTTTCTTACTCCAATGCCAAATTGATAGAGCCCCTGGCAGTCTGGCAAATAAACTGTTTTCCTCACTTTTTAAAGCAAGGGATGTATTTGTTCTGCTATTAAAGGGCAGAAAATCAAAACATAAATAAATTACTACAACTTTTATTGGGGTTTTATTGGAGTTTTCAGTTATTGATTCTTGGTGCTACACAATAGATGTAGGCATCTTTTCCAGTATTTTTGAAAAAATATATATCTTTTAAGTTGTTATCTTTAAGCACGAGGAGAATTATAATTTGCTTGTATGATGTAGCCCTTTTAAAAAATCTTATGCTTTTTTGCACTTTAAAATGTTGTAAAAGTGAGAATGAAAGTAGCTTAATTTCACAAAGGTGTCGTATTCTGTGCTGTTTCTGACATTGTTTCTATTTGCCTTTTATAAGGTTTATTTTTCAAAAGCCAGTCTTTTCCCCCTTTTTTGCTCTTAATGCATGCATTGATTTTTTTTTTTAATCCCATTGTGGCAAACAGGCCATATGGCTCAAGGAATGTACTGATTTATATTGCTATTTTACCTGGTTATTTTATTAAAAAAGACTATGATACCAAAAAGTGTGTATGACAGAGGAAAAAGATCTGCCCAGTCAAATCTATATAATTAGCTATATAAATAAAGATAAATTAAAATTCTCTTCTGATGGAAACTAGTTTCCCTGCCCAGAACTCATCATCACATATCTCTGAAGTTAAGGAACTGGCCTTGAAAAAAAATGGTCCCTATCTCAGGTTTTCTTATCACTTTGATTTTACTGCAATGATGCAGATAGACTGTCCATATTCTACTAATGTTTTTTTTCCTATGCATTTATTACATGGCTCAGTTTAACCTACAGCTAGCCCATAACGTAACCATGCAAGTTACAATGGCGCTGAATGAAATGAGATTACTCAGAGTGCCAGCTGTCTCAGCACAATGCGGTCTGCTTGGCAACCCATTCACTTACAATCAGTTGCAAAACACTCCATGACCCTGTGATCACCATTTGCAACCTTGCCCACCAGCTTCCTAAGAAACTTACTGGGGCAGGGAAGGTTGCAAATTGTTAAAGGTAATGCTCTCCCACCTGACATCCCATCCCCAGTCCTGCTAGTACTCACACTGTACAAGCCACTTGCACACCCTCCTCGATACATGCTGTGATTCTTGTAAACATGACTCACATTCACATACACACTCTGCTCCGCACTGTGCCTAACACACTCCTTTCACTCTTGCATACCCTTCCTATTCTGCACTTCTTCTGCATCCTCCCCAAACCTCCCACTGCAACCGCAACAGCATTTATATATACTGCTTTACAATACTTTACAGCCCTCGCTAAGCAGTTTATAGCGGTCAACTTATTGCCCCCAACAATCGGGGTCCTCAATTTATCAACCTCGTAAACACGGAAGGTTGAGTCAACCTTTAGCCGATTACCTGCCTGTGGGCCTGGCACATACAAATTCCTGCCAGTTTCCCTACTGACTATAGTTGTAGGGAGATGGCAGGAAATGGCCTCATCTATTGACCATTTAATGAAGGCAATTGGGACTTCAGGGATTGCCATCACTTAGCAATGCAGTCACGCTTTATGACCATTCTGCTTAGCAATAGAAATTCTGGGTCCAACTGCCATCATAAATGAAGGGCTACCTGAACTTCCAGGAAGCCCCCACCCCACCCCCCAAAACTGCTTCAGAAAGTTAGATGGGGATGACTCGGTCACTGAGATGAAGGTCACCCAATTTATTGACTGAAAGGTAGCCTTTTGTAAGATGGTCATGTTACAACATACTTGGAGAGCATCAGATAGACGTTGAGCTAGAACCGATCTTTAAATCTGATTCTAGACAGCAGGGCTATGTGCCAGACACTGCCCTGCATGTGAGTTACATTTTCTACAGCCAAGAAAGAAGGCTGCTCAATCATTCTGTTTTTTGTGAGTGAAGTGGCGCCCTTCTATTTTCATTTTCCGAATCTTGTGCCTCTGGATGTC
This sequence comes from Tropidonophis doriae, assembly GCA_026931265.2. NCBI lineage: Eukaryota > Metazoa > Chordata > Lepidosauria > Squamata > Natricidae > Tropidonophis > Tropidonophis doriae. The sequence goes on along the minus strand of JAPKID020000172.1, from coordinate 12,549 downwards.
TTTCAGCCACATGAAAAAGTCATAAGGCCACAACTATAAACTTCAGCATACTGAAATTACAGGAATTCTGCATGCCAATCAATATAAATAATTACAATGGGGGGGGGAGTATTAGGATATAGCCAGAAAAAAATGATTACGTTTAGCTGAACAGATGTTATAAGTGTTCAGTAAACCACATGTAGGAATGTACAACTAACCACTGCATAGGCATACAATCTGTACTGTGTCCTTTGTTCAATAAATATACCAAAATATGCAGCCCTCTGCATATTTCCCCCTTCTCACTCAATTCATCTCCTCCATAAAGAATCATTTATCCAAGACATTGACTCACTCAAGATGGGAATGGTTGGTGTTGCTCATAGCATATAAAACCAGCTTTTCTTTTCCAGTTTACAAAGAGAATACAAAGCAGAGAAAATGCCATTGCATGGAAAAGCCATTCCACAGAAGGACAAATGAGTTGTATTTTGTAGTCCAAGAGGATCTCACCACCATGTTATTTTCTATGCCACCAAAAGCTTAAGACTTCAAGCAACTATTTTGTTAAGTAAAATGCTTTTGACAATACTAAAGCTTTCACTTTAGTTCATATCTACTGAGGACATTAATTATTTCCATAAATAACTGATGTCTTAAGAGTATATGGAAGACATAATGTTTGATTGGATTGCAATAACCTGAATATTTTGTAATGAAAAATGATAGTTCAAATTTACATAAACGCCTACCCAGAGCATCTGTGTAAACCCTGTACGTATCCTGGCATCGCGTGAAGACTCCTGGGAAGGGAAGGGCAGCGTGGGCAGGCCAGCCAAAAATCAGCTGGCCAGCACACACATGCACACTGGAGCAAGCTAGGGCACCGCTGGCGTGCCCACAGATACAGCTCCGTGTGCCGCCTATGGCATGTGTGCCATAGGTTCTCCATCATGGGTATAGACCTTATGGAGCTCTGGAGAAAGTAAGAATGGGCTCTTTAAGCTCTGCCTAGACCAGCCCAGGTAGCCCCTGTACCAGGAAGAAGCCAAGAAAATAAGTCTACATTACACCAGAAGATATTTTAGACTTCAATCCTATCCTCCAAGAAAGTAATATGATCTGGTCTCAAGAGATAGCACAACACACTGATTAACCCCTGTAACACATTAGGAAGGTTATTGCCCATGGTTGTACAGATTCTCTGAACCTATTATGGTAAATTACTGCTGAAAGACCCACATTCCCATGAATCTCTAATTTTCCTTTAACTGCATCTAATTTAATGGCCACTGTGTAGTTCCAAGATGAAAAACATGTTGTCCTCCAAATTATTATTTATTTGGATCCTGTCTTTATTATTTTTACAAATATTTCAAGATATCACCATGTTTCCATCTTCACTGTTAATGATGCTGATTGTTGCTGCTGCATTGTAAGTAAAAATATCTGGCAGGCCAAATGACAAGAGAAATATACTCATGGTCCAGAAAACCATAGGGTTGCTTTATTACCATGGTCCTTAGACATTACTTCCGCTGGGTGCCATTTCATCCCAATCATGTCATAGGTTCTCATTCCAGTACAGCTTGTCACTATTATTAATCTTTCATTTAGTTGGCTCAGTAAATGTATATAATGAAAACAGAAAATTGCAATGTTCTTTGAAGGTGCACATCCCAAGTAACTGAGATCTTATGTTCCCATTAGAGCAAAGTATCTGAAATGCCCAGATATTAGTAGGGTCTAACTTGAAAATGTTTGCTCTAATGTCTAGCCATGTGCCACAAAAGAATTATCTCCTTCCTCCCCTATCCCTCAATACCAAAGGAGGAAATTTGCTCCTGCATGCCACTTTAACAAATGTTTTCTATTTGCAAGGAACTATGCTGAAGTGAAACCTCAGTTTTTTTAGTTAAAGAAATTCACATGTTCTAGAAATATGGAAGGCTTTTCCCAATCGTCCTCAGTTTGTAAATTTTAATCTGGGAATTTTAATTGGGGGGATTTTTAGCGCAAGGGTAATGTAATTTATTTTATTTTATTTATTTTTAAATGTTGTTATATTTTGTATTGTTGTTTTAATATTTCCCTGTGCGCCGCTCAGAGTCCCTTTGGGGAGATGGGAGCGGGATATAAGTGTAATAAATCTAAATCTTCATCCAAGCAAAGATCAGGTTCACCACTCAACCATGAAAGACCGGCATTGATTTAACATTTATTTCTTCTGCTAAGATTTTGTTTTTCATTTCCACGGTTATATATGCAAACCTATCTCAACTGCCTTTTTCCCTGCTTTCTTAAACTTAAAAAAGGAAAAGTCAAATCTCTTTCAGGTCAAGCACAACTCCTGATGGCTTCAAATGCTTCTATATAGGTTTTTTTGGCAACTAAAAGGAGAAGTTTGCATTACCTTCTTCCAGAATACTTTTCTCATCTTCCAATCTAACGTAAGATCTGGTATTCCTTCACATTTCCACCATAGCAATAATGAGTTCTGACCCAGTTTGGCTTCTCAGGCCATTCACTCCCTTTTCTTCAATTCTATTCTCACCTTATTCTTTATTATCCATTCCAGATCACATGCATCAAAAGTTGAGCAATCCTTGGTTCTTAAAATCTTAAGTTTCCTTTCTTCTATAATCCTTTCACATATTCTTTCAGTCTGAAGCCTTCTTTTTCTCCCCTGTTTCGTCATTGTCACCCTGAAATCTCCCCTACTACCACTCCTTTTGTTGGAAAAGCCCCACAGTATCTTAACTGGTGTACATCTGTCGTTTATGGCAAGTTTGCTTTGTGAGACTGGACTTTTCAGGTATGTCACATTCATAAAGGGCAGGAATAAGTATAAATAAACAGGCACTGTAATTATGTAAAATTTAGCATATACAGTAACTGGTACTTTTCAATTTTCGACAGCAACATATATACAGAGCTGACTTCTAGTCTAAGGCTAAACAGGCACTAATCTAGGGGCACCAAATTTTAAGAGATGCAAAAATCAAAAAGACTTCCGAAAAACACAATAGAAAAGCACAAAGTAGTAATGACACATTTCCTGGGCTAGCATGCAACTTGAGGTTTAAATATAATTTCACAGCATGAACATGAAATAAAAATGAAAATATCCCAGAAAAATAATGTCTGGGGCTGAAAATCATATATGGAAAACTCAAAGAAGAAAAAAACACCAAGAGGACGCCTTTTAAAAATCCTTACAAAATGAGCCAAACTATAGGCCTAGGCCAGGGCAGCAGAATATCTGGAGTACATCCTGAATATATACCAGTATTTATTTACTATTCTTCCATCATCTTATTGTCAATGTTCACACTTTTAAAAAGTGGACTAGTGGAGGTACTTGCGTTGGCCATGAGGAAAAACTTGCCGAACTACAAAAATCCATATTCAGGCAATTGTTTATTAGGCCAATACAGTTTTATAAAATAAGTAGGCAATGGTAATTTATTCCTAGACGTTTTAATTATCTTGTTTAATAAAAAACTCAAAAGCTTTCATACCAATTTATAAATCTTAAGCTGGCCTACCAAAAATATCAATACAAGTTTTATGTACATTATACAGTCCACTGATATTTCCATATTGGTTCGAAAGTAGGAAACTGGATTGTTCTTTTTTTTAAAACCCTGGATAAGGTATGAAAAGAGCAGAGTTCTAGAATAAGTTAGCCAAATGGAAATCGTATCAATTGGAAATGTAGCAGCTCCTGCCTTTCTTGTGCCTATATCAAGTGACATATTAAAAACGTTTTCATCTTATCAACATGTCACCTTGTAACAGCCTTGAATTTGACATGCCAAAAGAAGACACCTCAGTAAGAGACAAAACAACAGAGCAAAGTATCTCTAGCAAAGTATCAATTTCATTTCTTACTACTAAATTATTGTATCCAGATTTGTTGGAATTTACATCAGATTACATCATTCATCAAGATGATTATCAATTTACATGAAACAAGAAATAATTTTGATTTGATAGTGAACGTCAGGTTTTATCGTGCCAGGATATAATAGCAATAGCAATAAGACTTATATACCACTTTACAGTGCTTTACAGCCCCATCTAAGCGGTTTACAGAGTCAACATATTGCCCTCAACAATTTGGGTCATCATTTTACTCACCTCGGAAGGATGGAACTTTGAACCTAGTGGGATTTGAACTGTCAAATTGCAGTCAGCCGGCAGTCAGCAGAAATAGCCGGCAGTCTGCACTCTAACTACTGCGCTACCAAGGCTAGATATAAGCTGTTCATATATATGAATATACAGATAATGAGTGTATTATTATAACTGGGTTTTTAATGTATTGATTGTATCAATTAATTGAGGCAGCTGGAATGGCTCTTTGTTTTATATACATGCACACACTATTCACAATCTTGGGATTGGACAATACAGATTTTTTTGATAATACAATGTAGAGTCCTTGCTAGACACAGCTGCAGCGTTCCACATATAAATACACGCTGTAGTTTAATAAGGCAAGATGTTTCTTTATTTTTAATTCCTTTTGAAAGAGCACTTAGTAAGAAATACACTGTAAAAGAAAAGCGTATGTGTGAATGGCTTTGCAAAAAGTAACAGATAGCATATTTAATACTAAATTCAGTGCCTCCCAATCTCATCATTTCTGCTCACAGGTTAAAAAAAGTATCCTTTTTCTGGAAACTGGGTTAAATTTTGCTCAGCTTTCCTGTGATAAAAACATACTGTGACTAAAATAAAGAGAAAGGTATCAGGTACAACTATATTAAGTTGGAAAAATTTAAAATAGCAAGTACCATACATACTCACTCACATACATACATACATACATACATACATACATACATACATACCTTACATACATATATACCTAGGGAAGAAATTTGCCCAGACAACACTGAAGGTAGATGGGAAGGGACCAGCCTTTTTGCATAGCCTCTTTTCTAACACCCTCACATTTGATTGCTTGTCCTGTCAAGAGGTAACACTTAGGCTGGAATATGTATGTAATGGTCTGAGTATTGTAAATGCTTAGTATCATGTGGAAATATATTTGGAGAGAAGTTAAAAGGTTTGTGCTTTCTGACTATTTTTGCACAAAATCAGAATTTTTTTTAAAAAATACATATGCTCTCAAAATTGGATTAAGGTAGAGGAATTATTTTATGCATCTCTTAAAAATGGATTATACAGGTCACCCATAACCATGTAGATCCATGTGCATTCCACCAGAGGAGGCTGGGGGTGAGTGGGTAGAGAAGGTTTCCTATATCATGCTGTGTTAATCTCTCTTCCTTAAAATGAATATCCAAATAACACAGTGGTATCTCCAGATGGAGAAACACAATTTTCCCTTAAAGAAAAGTGAGCAAATTCTATCCACCTCGTGACCTTAATACTAATCCTGGCCACTATCATTTAAAATCTGCGATTTAGCTCTCCATATCTGCCAGACTGGTTCCGACTGGTGCTGAATCCACCATCTGTCTGGAGCACCGTGTTGTATCAGGCCTCTTAGCTTCTAGTATTAGCACAAGAAGTTCCATGTAGCTTCCATTTCTTCAAAGACCTCTGTAAATTTAGGTGGGTAAATGAACAATTACAGCAAAGAAAACAAAGCAGTAAAAACCCCAAAAAATGCATACTATTCGTTTCCTTAAAAAAAACTTCTGAATAGTATTCCGAGAAATCATCATTACCATCATTATCATCACCTCCTGCCTTGATTCTGGGTACAAAAGCTCATTCTGATTGTAAGTCCCAGTGCAGTTTACCCGAAGAAACTCAAGGATTGTTGAACAGCAATGCTATAGCTGGAGGAAACAGCTTTAAATAGGGATACAGGATATAAATGCAGTCTCTTCCACCTTCTCCACAAGTTCTTAGAACCAACTCTGTATCAAGATTAGCCTTATTCCCATATTGTCGTCTAGTCTCCATACGCAAAACAGTTTCTTCTCAAAAATCAATCCCCCACCCACTTAAGTATCATCTTTTCTTCATAAATGTCTATTCCTCAAGTCACATAAAATGCCAGGATTATTTAAGAACCAACATAGGATCTGTCCTATCTTTTCTTATTAAGTGGATTCCGTGAATGAGGTAGTATTCCCTCTGCAGGAAGGCATAAAAATAATCCGAGATGAGAAAAATCTGCAAGAGAGAAAGAAAGAAAAGTTGACATAACTTCCTTTAAAACAAAATTGCTGCACTCACGAGCTATTATAAACATTAAATCTTAGCCCAATACACAGTTCAGTAGTATAAACAACATCAAACTGATTTATGGAGATATGGATTTACTTTATCTAAAGCCATCTGACTACATTATGATAATATTACAATCAAGAAATCGCCAATTGCCAATTTCAAATCATACCCAGATCCATAGCACAATCTATATCAGTGTTTCTCAAACTTGACAATTGAAGATATGTGGATTTCAACAGTCAGAAACCTCTAGCCAGCTGGGGAATTCTGGGTGTTGAAGTCCATTTTAATGATCTCAAGATTAAGGAATGCTGATCAATATTATAGACAGAACTGACACCAAATTTGTTCTCATTAAAATTCTCCTTGTTGGAATTTCTCTGACATCAGCAGTTTTCTCCTTTCAGAGACAAATAGTGATTACAGGAAAAGGCAGCCAATTCATAGCTACCTGCCAATGGCAAAGGGTATAAAGGAAAATACAATACAATACAATAGCCGAGTTGGAAGGGACCTTGGAGGTCTTCTAGTCCAACCCCCTGCCTAGGCAGGAAACCCTATACCATTTCAGACAAATGGCTATCCAAAATACATACGAGTGTCTTGGATCGTATTTTTCTTTGCACACTGAATAGCAACGTTGTCTTTTGCCAAAAGAACAGCTTCAGTGGTTGTAATACAATCAGTGTTTCCAAAAAGAACATTGCTGCCTGTCAAATTTGTGTAAGACCATGTGGGTAAGGTAAAAAGTTGAAAGGATGAAACTTTTGCCTTATGAAAAGTTTGAGAACCATTGCCCAATGGACTATTTTTGTAGGATATTTGGGGGGTTTTCCCCTTTGCAGACCCAACAAAATGTATTGCCAATGACAACTTGAGCCTTGCCAGCAATGCTCCCATTGTGATACTGTTGAAATGTGGCAATCAGAAGTCAATAGTGTAAGAATTTTTTAGACTAATAGATCAACACAAAAATAAAGGCTCAACGTCTGGATTTATAGAACTAAAACAATATATGAAGATAAAATTGGCAGGACAAAATATGGTACTGTAGATCCTTAAAGATGGTGTAGTTATGAACAGCTGATCTAATCTATGAGCTAATATTTCCACTAAAACTATAGATTAATGCTTTAAAATATTCCGCATAAGAGGAACAAAGCAGGATGGATAGCTACAGCACCGTCAGTAGTATTATGCACTGCAAAATTGCATCTTAGGTTCAATCAAGTAGTCACATCTGTAATTTTCAGTTCCATATCTATCTCTTGTCAGCAATACTGACCATTATAGCAGAAAATAGAGATTTTATATACCAACACACTTCATCACAATAAGGTTTAATGATACATAACTTGCAGGAGTGCTACTTCCCTTTTCAGATGAACAACCATTAAAGAATAGGGCAGCACTATGAAAAGGACTAGTTGCACACTGGTGATTATTAATCAACCCAAAGCAGATGGGTCTAGGAAATTTGGCAAGACAATCAGAAAATTCCAGCTACGACAGAGGAAGCAGCTGTCATTCCAACCTGCCAGGCTGAACCAAATTCTCATGCAAGTAATTCTCAGATAAGTGAATATTGTGTTTTACTTTCCCATTTTCCCCACAACTCTAATAAAATGTATTTGGATTTGAGACAAGCATCTTTTGCAGAAAACGGTAGGTTGCAATACTACCCCATGTATATAATGACAAAACCATGCAAATTCTGCAATTATATATTTCAGGCAGGACAACTGATAAATCTATATGTCATGGCCTCTGTGTAATCATATACATCATTACTTGGACACAGACAGATCCTTGCTGATGTCCATTAGTTGGAAACAAAGAACCAAAAAGTCCAGTTCAACAATCCTGACAAATATTGTGATAGCGCATTTGAAAGATGGATATTAACTAAACAAATTGTATTAAGCAACTTGTCCTAGAAACACTGTTATACAGACATACAAATTTATTAAATTTCCGATCTTTGGAAAATGCAAGAATCTAAATAGAGCCCTTATTAATTGAATTCATATTTATCTTCACTTTTAATTCTGGAAAGATTTGCAGTACTTTTTCTTTTTGATATAAAAGAAAGCCAAGAGCCAAGGATATATGTTTTTGTTTAGTACCATAGTTCTTTCAAATACGTCTAGAATGTCTAGTACCTTAATACTGATATAAAACAAAAGTTAGAAATCAGAGAGTCTGTGAGGACTACTTAACCCAAACACAATATTTTGTTTCACTAACCTGCCCTACATTGAATGTCAATGTGATTGCATAATAAAAATTGGAGTTTGCACTTCCTGCATAAATCCAGAGATGCCATAAAACTGGGAACAGCAGGGAACACACAATGAGTACACAGGAAAGTATGAAGACATTCCGCAAAACTGCAACAAAAAAGGCAGAGACATCATTAAAGATGGTTAATTGATACACTGAGGCATTGTTGGCTTGTCCTATCTTAGTTACAATGGGTGGCACATACTAATTTAGAGGGTGGACCCAGAGACAGCTGCTACAGTCGTCCCTTTCTTAGAATCGGTAATTAACCATAGTTCCTGTGGGGGAGGAAAACTTTGACAGGTTTATTTGTGCAGACTTCCCAACTACACAGGCCCAGATTCGACTTCCTGAATTGAAGCAGGTGCAAACTACAAAATACAAGGATATCACAATACAATATGGGTGGGTACTGGGTGGAAAGCTAATTCTGGACTGAATTCTTCCTGTTCTAAAATAAAATTCTAAATGTTCTGAAATCTAATACTTTACAGAATACAGTACTGTCTCCCACCATCCTTTTAAGATGCATTACTTAAGTCAATGCCTAGCATTTAAAAAATATATTTAACATTGATAAAGTACTTTATAATTCATTGATTTATTTTTAGTTTTATATTTTATTACAAGACTCCCAAAGTGATTGAACAATACACTGAACCAGGGGTGGTATTCACTTACCTTCCCTACTGGCTCGCAAATGTGAGTGCATGCGCCACCTCCGCACATGCACTCAGCCTTCCATGCATGCATGTTTGGTGAAAAAAGGGCCTAAATGGGATGCCATAGAGACGGGGCGGCTAGGCAAGGCCACCCACGATTTCCGCTACCGGTTTAGCTGAACCGGTTTGAACCAGTAGAATACCACCTCTGCACTGAACCCATAAAGACACATACTATTCTCTGAAAAATCTTATGTTTGAGATAAATACATCAGAAGGAAAAAATAAGTAGAGAATATTGCTCAGTTTTCATAAACCAACTACTCATTGATTGATTAAATTAACACTCCACTGCTGTATCTGCTTCACTCAGAAATGTATTAAAACCATTGGAGAAATCAACCATTGGAAGCAGATTTTGGAACTCCTTAGTATAGGCTGAAACCCAAATAGATCCACTTATGAAAAATTATGATATCTTATTAGATACTCTATATTTCTTCCTGGCCCAGTGTCAAGGTAAGGACTATTACGCACAATTACCACATTAATAATAATACAGAACTCACACTGATATAGGTGACTCCAGAGAGGGAGGAAGGCCATGTAGAGAGCAATATCACCTACAGTTGGGTAGGACTTAAAGATGGAAATGATAGCCAACTGAACAAACATGAAGAACATGGGATGTTCCCTAGAAAAGAAACAAAAAAGACCGTAAGTAATTGGGCGACTGAGGTGCTGCTGTTCTTCTGGTTTATGTATTCTGAATTACAATGAAGTAGCTTTAATGGACAATATCCATTGGTGTCACTGTGAAGATTGCTCTCCCAGTATTAAAAATATAGAAGCCATTAGAGCTTTTGATTTATTTCATGTATGGATGACGTATGCAGGCATTTTAGTCTGAGGCAAAACAGAAATTCAGAAACATTACCAAACTGGAGAGTAGTTTGGGATTATTTCATTAAAAGTCAATTAAAATCAATTGTTCGGTATTAGCTTATGCCTGGAGGGGTTCAAACCCTCAATTTGTGTAACGTTTCTACTAACAGTGCACTATTTGCCTTAGAAATGAAAGCACTTCTATATATTAAAGCATTGCCACATCCTCTTTCAGAACAGTTTCTGAGAATACTCAATGAAGATTTCATTGCTCTTCTAGGTGGCTTCGGTCATGGAGAAATTGTTTTTCCAACAAGGGAAAGCTCCCCCAGCCTCCTCTTGCCATTACACTTAATCCAAAGAGACTCTCTCTCATGAAATAGCTATTACAGGTAGTCCTTGACTTACAGCCATTCATATAGTGACCATTCCAAGTTACAACAGGACTAAAAAAAGTGATTTATGAGCATTGTTCACACTTACAACCATTGCAGCACCCCCATGGTCACGTGATCAATACTCAGATGCTTGACAATTGGCATGTATTCACGACGGTTGCAGTGCAGTGTCCCAGGGTCATGTGATCACCTTCTATGACCTTCTGACTAGCAAAGTCAATGGGAAAGCCAAATCCATTTGACAATCCTATTACTAACTTAACCTTGCAGTGATTCACTTAACAACTGTGGCAAGAAACACCATAAAATGGGGCAAAGCACACTTAACAACTATCGTGCTTAGAAATGGAAATTTTGTGCTCAATTGTGGTCATAAGCCAGGGACTACCTATAGTGTGTGTGTAAGACAAAGGAAACAGAAAAAAATAGCTATCGCTATATAATGTTAATAACCTATAAAAGTGTAAATTCTTAATAGGAAAAACTAAACTGACTGAATTACTTTGAATCAATTCTTGAAAGTTTAATTTTTAGTTAAAGTAAGGTAATATCAAATATTACCAACAATTAATCTGACCTAAACTAGCATGTTACAATTATGCAAATAAATAAATAAATGTCAAGAAGCTGCTTACTTTAATTTTAGCGCCAATGGAATAGTGTAGAAGAAAACATTGATTTGAAAAACACACACAAAAAAGAGACTGAAGTGTTCAAACATTTCAGCAAAGAAGTACCAGAAAAGGCCGACATTGGGTGTCAGGTCTGGAACAGAAAGGCTGTAATTGACAGAATAATATCGTCATTAGTGAATTATCTGTAGCTATCAAATTATACTCAGGTACACAAATAACTTTCAAAAGGCTTCTGGATTAATATGTTGCAGAAAATATTATAAGCAGGAAGTGTTTCTGTTCACTATGAAAACATGAAAATAAACACAGGATTTTTTTTAAAGATACTTTTAAGATTCTTTTTGTTCGGTAAGAGTTATATTCAGCCTTTTCTTCAGGAGTAAAAGTCAATGGGCACAGGGTTCTCTCCTTCTATCTTCCCCCAAATCATTTCTATGAGATAGGCTAGCTCAAAAGAGAGGGATTTACTGAAAAAAATCCCTAGAGCTGGAAGGAAGGATTATATATTTGTTTCTTTTTAACTATGATATAGAATGTCTATTGTCCAAAAACATATTAAACCTAAGCATGACTGGTCACAGTGATTTCCAATGTTCCAATATGATCTAGTAGTTAAGGCACCAGGTTAGAAGCCAAAAGACTTAGTTCTAGTCCCGCCTCATGCATGAAAATTGAATGGATGACCTTGGCCCATTCATTCTCTCTCAATCCAATTTAGGTCACAGGATTGTTGTTGTGGGGAAAATAGGGAAAGAATAAGGTGTCTGTACCACTTTGAGTTACCAGATTTTTGGGAGTATAAAACGCATCTTTTTCCCTCAAAAAGAGAGTGAAAATCTGGGTGCGTCTTATACACTGAATATAGCATTTGTGGCCTCCCAAACCCCACCCCCTTTGAAAAAATGGCCATGCATACCCTTTAGGAGGCTTCCTGAGTGCTCCTGGGGGCTGGGGAGGGCTAAAATGAGCAAAAAACGGGCCATTTTTTGCTCGTTTTTGCCCCACCCCCCATCCCTAGGAGCACTCTATAAGCCTCCTAAAGGCTATGCATGCTTTTTTTTTGACAAAAAAATGGACCCATTTTTGCAAAAAACGGGCTGTTTTTGGGAGGTCTGCAGAGTGCAAAAACTTTTTTTTAATTTGCCTCTTCAAAATGTTGCTGTGTCTTATACTCCAGTGAGTCTTATACTCCGAAAAATACAGTCTTTAAATAAACAGGTGGGATATTAATAAATACATAAAATAAAAATAAATAAAACTTACTGAATTCTGAACTAATTCATTGCCACAGGGATGAAGTAACTGAGCCCTGACTCTCCAGCCCAGTCAACTACCATATAATTGCTCCTCTCAGTTGCAAAATGCACTATATTTTACCAATCATATCCAACAGAAATAAGATATTAGCATTCACTTTTTCACCCAGAGGATCACTGGTCTATGGAACTCCCTGCCAGAAGAAGTGGTGACAGCTGTCAGCCTCGACAC
>JAPKID020000171.1:0-12005 GCA_026931265.2 Tropidonophis doriae | reverse complement strand
ATCCCCCCCCCAAAATAACAAGCAACCCCCCCCAAATGGACAGAACATTAAAAATGTGCATTATAAAGGACAAAAAACCAAACATTTACAATTATTATCCCCTCTGTTTGATTACTGACAAATATATTGCAACAATCCTAGTTTCTCCCTCTTGTAAAGCAGGCCTATAGTCTATAAATTTCTACATTTATTTACTATAGGTAAAAGCAAGATAATTAACAAGTAAATCAACAGCAAAGTTCAATTTCAAAGCCCTTTGGTAACAATCTGTCATTGTATTTAACTCATAGAAAATCTATAGTGGCTTCTTATCCCCCACAGATCACCACAATCATTATCTCTGATCCACTCAGGATCAAATATGTTCATTTGGTTCTTAATAATAAAACTTTCCCTTAAGATTTTTAGTGGAAGTTTTCACAATAATATCTCATTTTCCAATAAGCTAAACCTCTGCTGTCAATGTATCCACCACATCAGTTGTTGAACCAGTCTCACTGTGAACCAAGGTATAAAGTCTCTTGTCAGTTTTTGTGTGTTTAGGTATAACAAATCCATTTTCAAAAATCAATCCATCTTCCCGGGAAAATCTCATCCAAATTATTTAATAATATGATATGATAAATTCATCTTCTTAACAGAATCCAGTTGAATCTATCATCAAATTTGCCAAGTATAAGTCTGTAAAATCCAGATGATCTTCAGATTTCTGCAACACGCCTCCTGCTTTCCAGCCAAACTGCTCTTTTTCAAATCTGCGAACAATAACTTAGATTCCAGTCCATCCATTTGTTGGTTGGGCTTGGAAAGGTATTCTCTTTATTTAATTGCAGGTAATTTTATTAAGCTTTTAACCAAAGGTTTTGAAGTTGTAGGTTTTTTTCTGTGAAGATGGCCTACTAGGCTTTATCTTTAATTTGGTGCGTTATTTGCATTTTTAATATAAGTCAGATTCTCTTGTATTTGAACTTATACAACAAAAGAAAACAAATTTGTTCAAAAACAAAAAGGATTAATTTTTTTCTGCAACAAAATAGAATACTGGGGAGGGGAGGAAAAGGAAAAGTTCCATCATAAATTTAAAAAGAAAAAAATCCAGTCCAGAGCTTTTTGAAAGTTAAATTCTGTAGCAAAATCCCATATAGATGTGAATCCAGTCTGGTTGGTTTTCTTAGAAAGTTGCCAGTTAGCTTTATAATAAAAGCCAAAGTAGCTCTCAGAGCAGAAAACAAAAACAGTAAAGCAAGGAAGGAAATTTAACATTAAAATTCAGCAGGCAATTAAGAGTAAATTAGCCTTCAACCAGTCAATTAACTTTTAAAAATAAGAAAAAAAAACTTTGAAATGTGCAGTTAGAAGGTGTGCTTAAAAAGCAAATAGCTGAAAGAAAGATGGAAACCAGAACTCTGCAACTGCTCCTACTAGGAATTCCAACCTCCGGGATTCCTCTTCCCAGGAGATTCCACGGTCGTCCAAGAATCATCTTGGGTCATTCCTAGCTGCTCCCATATGAGCTGGCAGTCAAGGTACCTGCTTTGGCAGCAAAATCAATATCTTGTAGGCAGGAGAAACAAATCCCCACCAACATCACTATCCAGCATGCCATCTTGGAGGGAAGTCAGTGCAGTATTCTTATTAATGAAACTTAATGAGATTGTTCACTTAATGCCATATCTTTCCTTCCCATAGGATGGAGAAAATGTTTCCAAGATCACCGGTGACCCACTATGGACATTTAATCACACAAGCCCTGCACAAAAGCAAAGGGCGGGAGTGTGTGCCCTCCTTGGATGAGATTGCAACACTAATAGGAAGCCAGGAAATCCCACACTCCACACATTGTCCTAGTACTACTACCTGTTATGTGGCCATCACATCTAATGCTATAGCCCAGAAGGTGAGAAGATTGCTTAATTGGTGGGCTGCAAAAAAGGGTCTAACTGATACTAGTACTATAACTTCTATCTCCTCTTAGAAATAGCAAGTTCTACAACTCTAGTTTCTTACCAACAGCCAAGAGTTAGTCTTACATACAATAGTATCATTTACCTATGTAGTCTGGTAGAACAATTACATTTAGCTTCTTATTCTCCATATAAATTGCTAAATCAGTTTCTTCCTTCCCTTATCCCGTTTATTTTTCTTCAGCATGTTTGACACTGTGACGTTTGCAGCATTGAGTACTTACCAACTGGACATTACTAGGCCTTTTGTCATCCCCCCCTTTGACACCTTATCCCAGGTGACTCAAGAACTGATGTTGCATATGGGTGTGACCTGTATCCCCAACTTACTTATTTTCCACATGGAGAACTGCCAGTATAAGCAACCCTGTTCAAAGAATGTATTAAATAGTTTTATCAGGTATGAAAAAAAATTCCCATGTGTATCAGTTATAGCTAAGTTGAAAAAAGGGATCAAGAGTTGATTGTCTTTAGAATCTTGATTGTAAGGGGCGGGGGAGCAAAGTCTGGAGCCTGTCTGACTGCAGCAACTATTATGGCATCAGACTGGCTTATATGAGAGACCACTTGTTTCCAATTACATCCACCAATCCCATAAGATTCTTCAGAAGAGACGTGATCTGGGTCTCATCTGTAAGGGATCCAGGAAGGGAAGCTTTTTACAGTTTGGTTGCAGATTGTGTTATGTAGGTTTTTATTTATCAGTTATATATTTTATTTTGTTTTTAGGGGATATTGGGCAACAGATAATGTATTTAAGAGATGGTTGTATAAAATAGTTGAATGAAGGAATACATAAATGAGAGTAGCAATAGCACATAGACTTATATATTGCTTCACAATGTTTTACAGATCTCTGTAAGTGGTTTACAGAGTCAGCATATTGCTCCCAACAATCTGCAACCAACCATTTTACCCACCTCGGAAACAGAGGTGGGTTGCTCCTGGTTTGGCCCGGATTGGGCGAACTGGTGGAGGCAGTGTCGGGAGGCTCTGCCCGGACACTTCTGTGCATGTGAAGAAATGTTGCTTGTGTGCACAAGCAAATGGGTAGTAAAAAAAATGGAAACCCACCACTGCTCAAAAGGATGGAAAGCTGAATCAACCTTGAGCCTGGTGGGATTCGAACTGCCAAATTGCAAGCAGCTGGCAGAAATAACCTGCAGTATTGCATTCTAACCACTGTGCCACTATGGCTCTTGTAGCATGATTTTGCAAGGGAAGAGCCTCCCTTTGTCAAGTTGGGAAAGAACTAAGCAAAATAAAAATTCAAGTTTGCAAGACTTTAAAGCTACAATTTGGAAACAGTGCATTCTGTAAGTCAGAAACCCCTCTTGTTAACTTTAAAATAGTAGGAAATAGTCAAACTAAGAAGATGTCTGTCTCTACCCCAATTTCTTACCTAAAGGTTTAGTTATGGTAGTCATGCATTCTAGCTATGGTGGGCAGGCATTATATTGGAAACTTAAGGAACTATGGTTTCTCAATGTCTCAATGTGAGTTAAATCCTTTGCAACAGCCAGCAATGTGCACAGTTTTTTAATGCTGGAGATAAGGTCATCCTGTTTGAGAGGTTAAGCCCAAAGTGGGTAATTTTATTCCAAAATTAATGTGTATTTTCTGCCAGTTTGTTGTTTCAGCCATATATACTGTCCACCAGTAGTAGTATCCTATCTTTAAGGAGACATTCAGAATTTGAAGGGCAACTTTGCTATGCCTCTGCTTCAACCAGCTGTTTTGTATTAGCCTGCTTTATTCTTATGATCTGCTACCTTCAGCATCATATAACTACATACTATTACCTATCTCCAGGATCTTTTTTGTTAGGGCACTGTCTGTTGGACTTTGGATCTTCTTTGGCCAAACAATAAGTAGAGAAGCAAGAACATCTACACAGTGGTACCCTGAAGGCTATTTTTCTGATATGGGCCATCATGAACAATCAGAAGAAATGAAGTATGGGACAACTGAAGGTCATGGAAGCCTCTCTGAACAAATCTGGAAAGTGATTAACTCTGCCCTTTCCAGGGTATTTTCAGGTGAGTTACTCCATCGGGAGAATATGAAAATAGATTGGCACCAATTTGGACAAAGCCACTTATGTGAAAGGGCACATGGAAATATTTTAGGAGTTTGGTTGGGGTTTTAATTAATTTAACTAAGAATTATTCTTCTTTCTATTAAGAATAGTTGATGCATATGAGAATTGTCCAGAGGCAACTTAGATAATGTGATTTCATTTTAATATCTCTTGATGAATTTTGCTTTAATTAATGTATTGCTGCAAACATTCACTGTTCCTCCACCTTTATACATACTTAGCCAATGTATCTTTTTCCCAACCCCTGAGGCAACTTGTTCTACAGCTAGGGGAATGCTAACATTTAGGAATTTCAGATGAGCTACATAATATTCCTCAATATAATAGGCCCGTATTGCTTAAGTGATGAAATTCCTGTCATTCACACTACATACAGTAACCCAGCAGGGAAAGTCGAAAAAGGTTATTTGACTTTGAAATAACGCCAATCTATAACTGAAGTGCTGCTCTTGGTAAGTAGTTACAATCATGTCTTTACCATATATTTAGACTATTACGGAAATTTGATACAAATGAATAAATGTAGGTGTACACATTATTTGTCCTAGTTAACTTTTTTTTAAAAATATGCTAGTTCTTTCTGTTAACAATCTGTACAATCTGTACGTCAAGATGAAAGTCTGTCCAGTATGAGAAAAGGGATCAGTAACAAATGCAGGGGTGTTGACAGAAAGCTCTGTCCTCCTGTGCCATTCTGAATCCAGCTGTACTACAGTGTGTTACATTTGATTAATGTATATGTTAAATATTTAACATAGAAGTGTAAGAACATGGTTGCTTGAACTCAGTGTGTATATCTATAAACCCCATATATGGTTTGCTTAATATGGCAAGATAGTTTTATCCAACTTTGACAAATTTGAACAAAAAATGTATTCTTACTAGGTTGTTAATTAGCTATGCATGCAGACTGATTGAAGCAAACTAAGTTCCACCGACAGTTCTGGTATTCAGAACATTTCTATACGTTCTGTGTCCTTAACATTTACTTTACTTTACTTTTACTTTAATCGAATTTTTATACCGCCCTATCTCCCAAAAGGGACTCAGAGCGGTGTACAGAAAGAATAAAAAGTAGTAAATATAATGATAATATAAAAGTTAAAAATACATTAAATACAATGAGTCTGTGCTAAAACTTATATTTAAAAAGTTAAAATTATTTATAATTGGGACTATCATAAAAGCTATGCTAGGCCAGCAACATGGAATAGTTGTGTTTCTCCAGATTTTCTGACTGGAAGGATATATACCAAATCCTTCTTTAATTTTCTCTTTGTTTTGGGGTTGTCCAAGAGGCAGAAAGTATTTGGAAGACAGTTATGTGCTGGGAGGACCTTAGTGTTTATCTGACACCAAAGACCTATTGTTTTCTTTTTCCAGATGAAGGAAGTTCTGCAGCATCAACAGACAAGCATGTTCAACATCAAGAACTCCCAGAAATCACATGAACAGGGAAATATTCCCCAAAATGCCAGTGGTAGAATTTTGAGTTGACTCCTATGTATCCTGGCAAATGTTTTGGATCAGCATATATTCTGGTCATTTGAAAAGAGTAATAGTGATATTGTTTGCTCCTAAGGAGCCGATAACCTATGTCTTCTATTCAGAGGAATTCTTTGTTTTCCACATCTGTTCTGATTAAATACTTTTTATACAAAATGTCTCCTTGTCTCCTGTGTAAAAAAACACTCTTTGTTGCAAAGGACCCTTTTCTTCATCTGGATGATACCTGGCACAATATTCTTACTGACAAAGTCTATCAAACAAAGGATAAAGAAACTAGCCAGGCCGTTATTTTCTTTGTCTCTTAAGAATATATATTAAGGGATGAACAGCAATTATTTAGAAGTAGTCCTTGATTTAACTGTTTGAATAATGCTGCTGCTCAACAGAGGATCTTACAACCCCTGCCTAAAGTTGCAGCAGTCCTGCATCATGTGAACAAAATTTGGCAAAGGCAAGTCCTCCTGCCTTTATAAATTGCATTATGGACATTATATTGGAGAAGGAAAGCTGGGTTGTCTACCTCTCAGCTTCCCTGCATATTAGGAGATTGTGGCCTCAATACAGGAAGTCCACATGATAAGTGTGACAAACTATGAGAAGAGTGGTGACCCAGCAGGATGGGAAGCAGAGCATGGGCTTTTTTGGAGAAGGGGAGTACTAAGGGCAGGGCATATGGGAGCTGGAGAGGTGCTGCAATTCAGGCTTGGCCTGCAGTAAGTATCCCAGCACTTCCCCCACTGCTGAAACACCCCTTGGTTCATTTGATGACCAATGAGAAGAGCAGGGATTGGGTTTGTTAAGGCAATCATGGGGCTCCTTAATGACTGTCACAACATGTGATTAGTGGTGGGCTCCATTACTGTAAGTCAGGGACTACCTGTAGCCTTATTGGGGGGTGTTGCTGATCAAGATATATTAAAAGGGTAGCTGCAATCCTTACACATTAAAGCTAAAGAATACCAACGTATTTTTCCAAGCACTTGTACCTTCTCTGTTAGATAAATAGTCAACATCATAACCTACTTTATTTTTTTTCCATGGGAATCCAGAAATTATGAACATGTTTTAAAGGGGAAAAAAATGCTTCTAAATGCTTGCAACTATTTTCCACATAAAGAGAATGGTTTATCGAATAGATAAAATATTGTTTTAAAAAAAACTAGTAACTTTCTTAAAATTAAGCCCTGCTTTCCTGATCAACATACATTAAATCAGAATATACAAACTCTCCCATGCTGACTTTTCACAAAACCCCAATATACATAATGTTATAATAAAGCATTATCTTTTTATTTTACTTTTCCCAAAAATTAGGCTAATGGCAATCTGGCTTCTAAAATTCTTTCCAAGCCTGCTCCATTTTAAATCACATGACTAAAAGAGGGAGGGGCTTAAAAACAGCAAGGTCAGCAACATTCAGAGACTGCCCTATAGCCTCTCCCATGGATATGTATCGGCAGAAGTTTCTCCAGATTGTTTTTCTCCACAGATTAGATTGCTTTGGTTTATTTTCTAATCTTTATTTGGCCAGATTCCCCCCTCAAAGCAAATCTGGTCCCATTCTGTTTTTGGAAAACTATTCTGCTGATTGGCAAGCAGGCAGGCAGAGTCTCGGACTTCTTCACATACTTTTCTTTCTGGCATTCCATTAGGCAGGAAAGCATAAAAAAGATATCCCAGTCTACCATAGGTTTTTCTGTCAGTTGTTGGTATTCTGGCTCTCTTAAGCAAGACTACAGTTAGTTCTGGGAGAAATATGGAATTGGTATAAAACTCCCTTTTCAAGACAGGATCATTTACTTGCCACTTTTAGAGAGTAGAAAAGATTGGGGAGGGGGGGGGAATTAAGCAGAACTCTAAAAAGAAAATTTAAAAAAGTATTAAAAAATGGCCCCAACTACTAGATGACCACCTAAAAGTGACAAGGGCAATAGAAGGATTAATGACAGGAGCAGAGCAGATTAACTGAAAATCACTGTGGCAGGTAAACAGAAGAATAAATTGAGCTGTCTCAAATGATATGAAACCTTGGTTATTACGACAATTGTAATTTCCTGCATGTATGTCTTATAACACCTGCAATATATAAGCATCATTGAGGAATAGATTGAAAAAATAAAACATAAAAAGTCCCTCTATCAGTGACAAAATGAAGCAATTATTTGCCGAAGTAGGTTCACTATCAGTTACTATGTTTCTTCATTTCTGGCATAGATCATTACACAGATACCCAGGCCTCTCCTGCCTAGCTTACCCTTCCTGTTTTAATCTTACTTCATCTGTTATATGCTAATGGATCTGTGGATTAAATGCTGAGTAATACAAAATTGCCAGAAATGTATGCAGGAAATACAGGTTTGGATTATTTTAAAATGCTTGTAGATATTTCTCTTCATTATCCATTGAGGCTTCCTCAGCAGAAACATAAGGGCAAGTGCAAATGAACATAGCTTAACATAGAAAAAGCATTTTAAGAATGTTAAAAATAAACAAAAGAAATTGGTATGCTGTTAATTTAGCCAGATCCCTTTAGAAAGGAGGAAGCTAAGCTTAATGATAGCTCATCATGTATAGGTGGTATCCTGTGACTTATAATCAGAACTGAGTCCAAAATTTCCATTGCTAAGCAAAGAGTTTGCTTTGCCTCATTTTATGACCTTTTTGCCACAATTGTTAAGTGAATCACTGCAGTAATTATATTAGTAACATGGTTAAGTGAATTTGGCTTCCCCATTGACTGCTTGTCAGAAGGTCACAAAAGGTAATCACATGACCCCAGGATACTGCAGCCGTCATAAATATATGCCAATTGCCAAGTATCTTGAGTTTTCACAGATACCCCACATGACCATGGGGATGCTGCAACGATCCTAAAAACGTAAAAGTCACTTTTTCAATGCTTTTATAATTTTGAATAGTCAAAGTTAAATGAACAGTTGTAAACCCAACAGTATAGAAGGAATCTCTTCCCTTGGAGAGAGATCTGCAATTACTTCCAGATATAAGTAACAGAAAGAGAAAGTCTTGACAGTTTGAAAGAATTTATTGTTACAAGAAGAAAATACTCCATAGAGATAAAATCACATCAAAAATTAATTTATAGTTCCTGAGTGCCCCAAGAGATATAGTTAGGCAGAGTGGCAGCATGATATTCATCAATCAGCTCCTGGACAAAATTCCGGGAGTCATCAAGTTCATCAAAATTATCTTTGAACATGTCTTCTTTTCGGAACTGTTCCAGGAAGGCTTCACGCTTGCGCAGTTTATCATATTGATGGCAGGTACGTTCAAAAAGCTAGATGAAAAGAACAACTGGTCAAAAAAGGCATAGGGAAGGATTTACAGAGAGGGAGTAGAGTAATCATATAAGCCTCTAACAATGCCAACCATCCTTCACTGGAACAATAAAACAAAGTACTGGATTGTTCTTTTCAGTTCCAAGTATTATACAGTAATATTCCTTACTATATTTGCCACTATTTTTCTTAAAAGGGAAAAGAAAGATGTAGTTAGTAGTTAGTGTTGGTGCCAACACTAGAAATAACTACACTCTGCAGATTGAACGAGCCAGAGCCAGAGCCAGAGCCAGAGCCAGAGCCAGAGCCAGAGCCAGAGCCAGAGCCAGAGCCAGAGCCAGAGCCAGGGATACAGTGGGAGATCAACTGGAGCTTTATTTTGAGAAATTAGGGTTTATTTCTATTTTGCTCTATTTTGCTATTTTGCTAGAGAGGCGTTTGCAGGATTGCTGCTGCCGATCCCCAACGCCTGGAACTAGCTGAATATACAACACACAGAGGCCAAAAATGGTGCATGCAGAGGCCAAAAATGCACCATGCGATGCCGAAAACATGACACACAGAGGCAGAGATCAGCTGCTGTGGCTATGCCTGCAGCCTGGAACAGCTGATTGGTGGTATTCCAGGAGGCCGATCCAACCGTCAATCAGCTGCTCATGCTGAATCAGACTGTGATAACATGCTGAAGCTGATTGCTGCAAGGAGGCTAACCAAATGAATACCAATGGATCTCAGCTTGTTTTCTTGCAGACATGGCATTACCTAAATTGGGTATCATCAAAGCTAGTAAGGAGTGCAGTTTGCCCTCAGTTTAAAT
Organism: Tropidonophis doriae; assembly: GCA_026931265.2. Lineage (NCBI taxonomy): Eukaryota > Metazoa > Chordata > Lepidosauria > Squamata > Natricidae > Tropidonophis > Tropidonophis doriae. Next base: position 2,318 of record JAPKID020000171.1, on the reverse strand, counting down.
TCTAGTGGCTTGCCTATCAGTATTGGTGGGGAGTAATTTATAGATTCTTTGGTTGGGCTGTTTGCTTGTTTGGCAGTTTCTTGATTGGGGTGTTGTTTACTTGATTGTTGGTCTGATGTTAATCTTGAGCTCAGATTGTAAAAACAAAACACTTTTTGACTAATCAGTTTCCAAATCTATTAAAGCAGTGCCACAAACGTTTTGGAATAATGTAGTTTGTGATATGAATAAGTATGGACATGTTTATGCTTTTGGAAACTGACTTTCAATTGGCAAATTAAAAGTTAAAATTACTACACGATTCTCCACTCATATTAATATTCTCAGTTCCTCAGATGACTATGCAAAATATTTCTTCAATTCAGAAGATTGAGAAAAATGTGTGCTTCTCTATTCCAGAGTTGAGACAAAATACAAATATTACCAATTAAAGTGTAAAAATGGCTATTAGAAATCTTCACTCTCCAGAACATCATCCCAACAATTGCTCTCCCCTGTATAGAAAAAAACATGCTGATAATCTGATCCTAACTGCATAATAATTTTAAGCTTCTCGTCTATAGTAACTTGTTATCAAAGATATCACCATGTTTTTGCCCTATAGATCAAATGTATGCCCCACAAAATATATCTGAGACATAGCTATTGCCATTGTTAAGCCTCCTAAACTGCACTAGGTTAAGATTGTCTCAGGATGTTCCCCAAACAGTACACTATAACTATTTCGAATAAGCAGCTGAGATCTATCTCCCAAGCAGGGAAAGTTAAATATAAACATAATCCTGGTATCAGATTCACATATTGTGATGACTCCCCCATGCATCCCCAGATGTCAGTTTGGAGGAAGATGAACCAGTCGCAGTTGGTCAATGGCTGTGAGCAGCCCCCTGAGAGTGATTTGGCTGAAGCACAGCTGCAGCAGGACAGTCCTTAGGCTTTGGGTAGGGAAAGCATGCAGCTGCAGCTGGTTAGGGATGAGGAGGAGGAATTGCCTTCTGCATCTAATCCAAGAATATGTAAGGCAGAGAAAAGGCAATAGCACCAAAGTTCAGCCTGATTACATATGAGGAGGCAACCTTGCCCCTCTTGATGGGCTGTACCAGAGGCTGGCATAGACAGATGGAGATGATGATGGGAACAATTTGTTCATTTCCTAGCTGCATGTTTCCTGGTCATGTAATTCTTGCCTTGAGTTTGGATCGTGTCTTGTGAATCCTTTTCTTGCCTTGTGAATCCTTTTGTATTGTGGATTTAATTTAGCCTGGAGGATTTGTCTTGTTTGAAAAACTTTCAAGTGCCCTGTGGACTACCATTGCTCTGTAGACTAGCATTGGTCTGATTCTGGCTGGATATAATTGGGACAGTTCTGAAATTTTAACGAAGGGAATTGCTGAGGAATATTAATAAACATAAACCACTGTTAAATGTGCATGCAAATGAGCAGGACAACAAACATAGTCAGTCTGGAGGGATTACTGAACAGAGCATTTGGAAATAATATCCAATTACAAAGGACAAGGCATTTTCCAATCAAAAGCTACTGCTGTATTCTGAAGTCTAATTAGCCCTATTTGCTCAGTCACATTTCTGCAGAAATATTAGATCAGCAAACACATCCAGGATCAAGTCCATGATGGTTGGTATTTACTGTATTTTTCGGATTATAAAATGCTCCAGACTGTAAGGCACACCTAGCTTTTGGGGAGAAAAACAAGAAAAAAATCAGCCTCTGCCTCCCAGTAATTAGCCTCCTTGCAGCAAACAGTCTAGTCAGCTTCAGCACAGCCTGATTTACCATGATTGGCGGTTGGATATGTCTTCCAAAATACCTCCGATCAGCTGTTCCAGGCTGCAGGGATCGCTGTTGCCAATCGGCAGTGGCTCTGCCCATTGCTGCTACCTTGCATCCCATTTTCAGCCTCTGCGTGCCCCATTTTCGGCCTCCGCACGTCCTATTTTCAGCCCGTTCCAGGCAGTGGGGATTGGTGGTGGCAGCATCCCCGCCGTCTGGAACAGGCCACAAACGGGACGTGCCAAGGCTGAAAACGGGGCATGTGGAAACTAAAAACTGGATGCGCAGAGACTGAAAATGGGGCATACAGTGGCAGCGATAGATGGTAGCGGCAATGGGTGACGGCGGCACCAATTATCCTCGCAGTCTGGAACAGCTGATCAGAGATATTCCAGGAGGCAGATCAACCACCAATCAGTTGTTCGTGCTAAATCGGGCTATGCTGTAGCTGACCAGGCTGTTTGCTGCAAGGAGGCAAATTACTGGGAGGAAGAGGTTGGTGGGTGGGGGCTGGCGGGTGGGTATG
>JAPKID020000170.1:0-21019 GCA_026931265.2 Tropidonophis doriae | reverse complement strand
CACAATACTTAAAAGATAATGCACAGGATGCTCCAAGTTAAAAGGAAAAGAAGGGGTGATTTTGTTTTAAAGATACCCTGTACAGAGGGATCGAATGGCAAACGCTGTGTACAAAAATAGAATTGCAATGGAAAAAGGCGAGAATATGAAACACAAATCTACAAAAAATAGATGTATAGGTTTCTTGATTTATATTTGAGTTCAACTAACGTTGTCTTTGTTTCTGAATGGAGATGCTGCTATATTCTTTTTCATGGCATCAGCTTTTGACCGCAGAAAGTCTTTTGTTTGGGACTGACCTCCAGCCTCACTGATTTTTCCTGGCACTAGAGCAGTCTCCTTTTTTGAACTCAAACTATCATCTGGTCCAGAAGAAATCCTCATGTTCCAATTTCCATCTGCTTGAACTTCAAGTAGAGGTAGTTGCCATCTCTCTTCCAAAATTTCAGAAGCGTCAGACATACCAGGCTGCGTCTTTTTTGGTATTATCCGACTTTCTGACTCCCAAGAAAGCGGACTTTCTGATGTAATGTGAGAATCACAAATTTTAACGAGGCCACCTATATTGAAGGTTTTGGTTGATTCTGGATTCTGATCTTCCAGTAGTGTCTCCTTTGAGCCTTGTTTGAACAGGCTTTTATCTTTTCTATCTTTTTCTACTTTTCTTGAGCTAGAGATGTTCAATCCCACTGCATTTAAAGTACTCCTTGCACTTGTCAAATGAGCAGGACAAACTGTTTTCCCACTTTCAATTGAGGAATCAAGCATAAACATTGTACTGCCTGTAGGACAACTTAGGTTTTTATCACTTGGGTGACTTTTGTGTTTTGAAATTCCCACTACAGAAGACAAAACTTGTTCTTCGACTTTAGGAGACATTTGTTCAAAAGCTTTGCCAAAGTTTGTCAGATTCTCAATGCTAGCGTTCTCCTTCATAGGTTGATACTCCCAATTCTGAGATGTATCTTTGCAGTCTATTTGGCTTACTAATGGAAGAGAGCTCGTGTTAGTTGTGCAAGAAGAAGAAGAAGAAAGTGCTAACAAAGGCATTTTGTCGTGAAATAACAGATAGGTGGCTTCTTCAGAAGCGGATTCCTTTGTATTAGTTTTGCCACCTGCTATTTCTGAACAGTCACCTTGACCAAACTGTCGGAATCTTACTGGGAGGCACTTTGTCTGCTCTGGACCATCTGTACTTTTTTGGACAATCTGTATTTCCTTAGGATCTTCAGAATCTTTAAAGCAGGTGCCCTGTTGGACAACAACATTCTTACCTTGTATTGATTCTGTTGCTGTCTTGCATTTTGATATTAACTGTAGTGGTTCAAAGTCCTCAGGTTTTCCTGTAGAGGAAGCTATTGCACAAATTTCAGACTGGGGCTCATTTATGCCAGTCACCAATGCCCTTTCCACATCTTTTTGTTGTGGCTGATTTACCTCTCTCTGCACATTGCCCATTTTTGGTTCTTCCGGAAGAAAAGCATCATCTTCCATGCTATCTTTGCTTTCTAAACTGGAAGAAGGCTTTATATCCTCAGTGAAAGGATTACAAAATTGGTGTTCTCTAATGAAGGATGGCCTGTCCAATCTTTTGCCATCTTGACTATCTTCTGACCCTTCATCAGTTTCATCTTCAGAAGAATCTACTTCTGTAATGGCCTCCTGCTTCTGTAGAGATTCTCTTCTTTCTACCCTATCCTGTCGAATGGCTCCAAGTTTTCGGGAAGAAGGTTTTTGGAGTGTCCCTTTTTCTGCTGGCCCAACTTTACCTCCAGATGTTTCATTTATTGACTCCTGCCAACTTTGGAGACCCGGATCTCTCTGAAGCATATCCTTTTTGAATTCAGAATGGGAAATATCCAAGCTGTGCTTACGTGAAGTGGGCAGCTTTTTTTCTGAGGAAGATAGGGAAGAGGTCAGTTTCTCAGCTGACTGGACTCTTTTCAACAGTGGTGATCTTGGTGGTTCAGCACTCTTCGGCCGAGAAATCTGCCGGGCCAAAGGAGGGGAGGAATGTAACTTTACTGGGAAAGATTGCATGATGCTTGAACTGCCAATTGAATGCCCTGGCAAAGGGGAAGGGGAACGCTGAGGGGATGTGGATTGTGGAGTGGGTGAAGGTGTATGAGCTAGTGGCGAAAGAGGAATGTTTCCAGCTGATTTACGTCTTGGAGATCGATACTGTCGTTGAAGTTTTGGGGCTAGACCGTGTAATGAACTGGGCCTGATATGCCCTGAACTAGCTGGAGAATTGGGAACACTGGAGCCAGGCGAACTGCTCTGAGAAGAATTTCCACCAACTGTGAACATCAAAAGAGGAGAATGGTAAATCACAAGCATTGTGAGGCTGAATTTAGAAAAATGAAGACCAATGCAATCAAAACAACAAAGTGCCATCAACCATGCTTTATCAAAGCACTGCGCTTCAATATTATTTTATAGTAATTATTTTATAGTATATCTTAGTTGTCTTTTGTATGTCTTTCTTTTTTTCTCATACTAAATATACTTTTTGAAAAATACACTCATTAGCAGCTGCATATTCTAGTTCTTCTGCTTATTTATGTTGGTTATAAACTCTAAATTATATCCTAACCCTTGAGTTACAAAAGGGCTTTTGCTCCAGGAAGCTTATTTGTAGAATTATTTATTCATATATGTATTATAATTTCAACTGTTAATGCATTCACTCACTCTCCTACTGAGAAAATTAAATTGATAGAATCTACCGTATTTTTGGAGTATAAGATGCACCATTGTCCATCCAAAAAGAGGCTGAAAATCTGGGCACATCTTAAACACTGAATACAGCATTTTTTTTGCCTCTGAAACCTCGGCCCCTTCACCAAAATGGCCGTGCATAGGCTTTAGGAGGCTTTCAGAATGCCATTTTTTGTTCAATTTGCGCTCCCCCCCAGCTCCCAGGAGAACTCTATAAGCCTCCTAAAGGCTATTCATGCCCTTTTTTTAAAAAACAAAACAAAATGGGCCTGTTCTTGCAAAAAACGGGTTGTTTTTGGGAGGTCTGCAGAGTGCGAAAACTTTTTTTTTTAATTTGCCTCTTTCAAATCTTGGTGCGACTTATACTCCGAAAATTACAGTATATTAAAAAGTGAATCGGGTATTTAAAAAAGTAAAAGACAGTATAGCAATTAAAAGTACAAGTTGCAAAAATCACCCTAAAATAGTATTTCATGATATCTAACATTTTATGCTTCTTAAATATTAAGAGCTTAACATATTATTCTCACAGTAATAAATTCCTTTGTGTAGCCTTCCTGCAACTGGCAACCAGCCTCACTAGTTGCTTGGGCTATGTTTTCCTGGGATCTTAAAGATGCCATCACAAACTGTCAATTGGCTTGCAGCTGTCATTTCTTGTTTAGAAATGGGAATTCGAATGGTTTATTCCCCCCACTACCGTCCAGTTTTAGAAAATACATTTAGTTGAAAGTATTTGATGCAAGTCTTCTGCCTTCTATTCCTTTGTTACCTAAATGTGCAGGCTCAGGGGTTGATCGGTAACCCTGTGTTGGAGAACGAGGAGAGAGATTGTGCGTAGGTGAGCCAGGAACACTTTCCCCAGATGACAGAGAACGGTTGAGGGAAGATAAACTTCTACTTGTGTGAAGCAGGGAGGCCTGCTTGGTAATCTTCCTGAATAGTGAGCTCTTCTTCTTACTGGAAAAATAAAAAAAATAAGGGTAATCCCTAGCAAGAGAAGCAACCAAATGAGATTCCCAAAGGTGAAGAAGCTTCTTGGATGAGAAGTGAAACATCTTCAAAGAAGAAACCAGAAAGTCCAGTTGCCTCTTGAAAAAGCACCTTTGGGACAAGCATGACCTGGATGACTGAGAATCTCCATAGAAACCAAATATAATCCATAAGGGGTCATTAGTTCATTATTTATATCAAGTTAGAAATAAGAGTTATGTTTAATAAAATACAAGAAATAATAAGAAAATAATAAGTAGAAAATTAAAGCACGCTAACGAACATTTAATTATAGCTTGAGAAATTCTGGATATAATCCATTCTTGATAGTGTGTAATTTTTGTAACATGAAAATAACATTTATTTACCCATACTACAATTATTATTATAAATGACTTCAATTTTACAAACCTTTCCTGTCCGTCTTTTGTTTTGTTTTTCTTGTTCCTTCTAGCCATTTTCGATTTATAACTGGACTTCCGAGCTGGTCCCAATTTGATGGATGTGTTCTCAAAAGGTGTCGTGGATATGGACACTTTATTTCCACTCTGGTAGAAAGAAAACCACATATTCCCATTTTTAAAACACATTTCTTTATATGATTTGGTACACTCAGATATGAAAGCAAGGGATTATACCAGTTTGTAACTGAATGACTTAAATTCTTTTGATCTGGTCTCTTCCTTTCAAAATATAGTTTGTCTTTAAAAAGTGCTACCAGGGGGATTTCTTGAATCAGATTTTTCTCACTGATTAAACAATGGTTTTTCTAGTTGAACGACAGCTAAATAGATAGTGAATGTAAAATGCTATTAATCCAATATAATCTTTGTAGAGTACCCAGAAGATATAGAGTATCACCAGAAGCACCACATTAGAAATTCTGTCAAGCACAGAGGTGGCATTCAGCAGGTTCTGACCAATTCTGGAGAACCGGTAGTGGAAACTACCACCTCTGACTGGCCCCGCCCCCATCTATTCTCTGCCTCCTGAGTCCCAGCTGATCAGGAGGGAATGGGGATTTTGAATTAACCTTCCCTGGTAGTGGGGAAGGAATGGAGATTTTACAATATCCTTCTCCTGCCACGTCCACAAAGCTATGCCCACCAACCTATGCCATGCCCACAGATCCGGTAGTAAAAATATTTAAATCCCACCACTGATCAAGTAGCATGCCTAACTCTAATACAGCCTCCTGTTTTCATCTTTGGATTTCTTTCTTCTTCTCAAGAACTCAAGAATCACAAACTATTATAGATTAAGATTCAAAATACCTGTTTCAATTACTTCCAAAGCAAGTATCTAGACAAGGCAACTGGCTAAAATGCACCTGCTTCAAAGCAATTCCTTTGCAGGTGTTCTATTTATTAAATGAACAGACATATTACAACACAACTCATGAAGAAATGGCGTGTTTACTTATCAATGGGCATTATTCAATAGGCTATATTCCAGAAAATATTCCAAACTGCTATTAATCGTCAATTGTTATTTTCTATTATTTGTAAATGACTAAAGATTTTCCCCCAAAAAAGGATATTATCAGAATCAAATCCAGTTTATAATTAAATGGTTTCCGTTCCATTCCAGCCCCACCCCCAGTTATATCATGTAGTAAAAACTTCAATATTTATATTGATTAGTTTTCTATGGGATATCTTGACTATAATTAACATGCTACTACTTGTACAATTACATTTTATACCACATACAGGGTTTTTTTTGCTTCTGAATCATTATTAACTTCTAGTCTGCCTAGATCAGTCCCTGCAATTTTCTTCATAAGATTTAAAAGTTGTTTGTCATTGCCTCCTTTCTAAGGCTAAGAGAAAGTGACTGGCCCAAGGTCACCAGTTGGCTTTGTGCCAACTGGGAGTAGAACTTACATTCTCTTGATTTCTAGCCTGATGCTTTAACTCCTATACCAAACTGGCTCTCCCTTAAATAGCCTACTTGTTTAGCAATACCTTTATCCTTCTACTTAAACAAAACATAAGTGTAGCTCGCAACACTTGTAATCCATACAAGAAAATAATTAAATTCAATCAATAACACCTTGAAAATACCCAAGAACTTTAAATGAGTTAAAATGCCCTCAAGTTACTCTTGTCTCCTACTAACCCCATCTTTCTAAATTTTCTTGATAAAAATTAACCAGCCATTGCCTTTTTCTCAGGGCCCTTTGTTTCCAATTTTTCAGACTAATCTGAAGCCAAGCCTGGCATTTCTTGGTGGTTTGGTCTTCTATGCAAGTAACATTCAGCACTGATCCTGCTTAGCTGCAGGGTGCATACAAAATTGGTTTAGGGCTGCCACCTAAAAACCCAGATTTAAAAGGTCTTAGAAAATTAAGTCGTTGCCTGGCCCTGAAAATACTCCCTTGATAGGTGCAAGGACGAGTGGCAGAATTTCACAATCAGCACATCCTTATGAAGAAGAAAGTGCAGGTACTCAGAAATCCATTTTAAAAACTCACTGTATATATAGTCATATATATAAGTATATTATGATGAGCTGTGATGAGCTGTACTAGCTCCCAGCACTTTTCAGAAAGAAAAAGCTTTTCATGGCTTTGGATCCTTAAATATGTAGAAATGCTAAGAGGTGGTCCCCTCATCAAGTCTTGGATAGTATAATCATCAAATTTCAGTTAGCAATCTAGCAGCTGGTTTTTTATTGCAATTTCTAAATCTTCTTCAAAGAACAAATATATACAATGCATGACACTAATCCAAAGTGTAAAGCTCAAGGCCTGTGGGTCAGATCTAGTCCACGGGGTACTTAGATCTGCTCCGCAGAACCACCCTGGAAACAGCAAAGGACCGGCCCATGGTGCCTCTGCCAGAGAAAACAGCGCCCACCCAAGCTCCGTTTTCAATGGTAGAGGGTTGCAGGAGGCCGACACAGCCTAAAATGAAGCTCAGGGGCCTGTTTTCACTGGCAGAGTGCTTGGGCTGTCACAGACATTGCCAACACAAGTAGTGTCAAGCTGGCCACACCCACCCTGGCCATGTCCCTCCCAGGTCAAACACAACCCTGATGCCGCCCTCAGTGAAATCAAGTTTGACACCCCTGCACTAATCTATCTGGAAGTTATGAAAACATCAGTAGTCTGCAACTGCAACATCAGATTAAAAAAAAGTATTCTGTGCAACCTGATGCTCCTATGGAAAAAATCATTTTAAATAATTTGAAGTTACTGGAAACATTTTTTTAACTACATATTTGAGCTGACAGACATCACTCCTGTTGTACCGCAGTCATCAATTTTCAATCTTTACCTTCAGGATCAACTCTACCACTTCTGTATGAACCAATCCATGTACAGACTCTCCATTCACATGAGTTATCAAGTCTCCTTCTCTTAGACCAGCCTCATTTGCTGGGCCACCTTCTTCTACATGCTGTAATGATAAGAGAACAAAGTTAAATAATAATAGCAATACATTAATAATTTATTCATATTAAAACACATTCTAATTCCATGTATAAACAACTATGCTTCTGACTGTACTTAGGCATTTCGCTTGCAAATCATGTACTGCTCTTAGTGAAGTCTATCCTATCAGTGTTCAAGTATTCTCAAGTGTTAGTAGTACTGAAATTTCAGAATCAAATGGATTGACAAATAAGATAGATTTGGCTTCCAGGTATAATATGATGACCTGAAGACAGCTCTGCAAAAGTGGAGCTGACGACTATGTCAAAAATTAAGGAACCAGCGACTAAATTGATTCTTTGAAACCTTTCTGGATAAGGAGAAGGTAGAAGATCACCCACAGATGCTCTAGATAGCTATTCCTTATAAGGAGACAGCAGGACAGCATTTTTTTGAAGGTGCACCAAGAGACAATGGAATTAGCCATCTTGCTTGCAACCATAGTAGAGGCTTTTAAAGGACATTAAATTTGCAAACCTCATTTTTTAATAATTTTCAGAAATTGCTCATTTAAAGACTATGAAATAAGCAGAAAAAATCTAAATATTTGAATTCCGAAATACTAAATGTACTAAGAAGCCAGATAAAGTTGGAATATTGATACATTTTCCCATGTGAAATAGATTCTGTTTTCACAAAACCTATCAAAAAGAAGCAATTTCATGATTTCAAACATAGGACATTAGCGGGGGCTAAAATTTTTGGTGGGGGAAAGATTTATAAGCTAATAAAATGTTGCAAAACATTATAATATTATAATATATAATATTAATATTATAATATAATATAATATATAAACATTATAATATTGAAAATACTGAACATGACTTTTGAAGAATGGAATTAAAAATTAGTAGCCACAATATCAGCAACGTTGGTAATAATGTCTGCCTCTATGTAAAGACTTTGTCCAAAAAAATGTTATTGAATAAATGACAGATGTAATACATTTTTATCTAGTGAGATAGGGATAGTATTGAAAGTGAATTTAGAACTGACTGAAGTTTTAAAATTTAAAAGGGAAATACAAATGACAAACTAAGAGATTGACAAATAGAAATAAAATTCTGTGGGAATATTTGAATGTACTGAAGAGTATGACTATTAGAAGTAAAAGGAAGGACTATAAGGTTGGTTTATTTGATCAAAATATGTCATTACATCTGGCAACCCTTTAAGGACTTTCTGCTGATACTAGGACTGAGAAGATGGTGCTTTATGGATTTGTTTACCCCATGGAATATGGGATAAAGAGTAAATATCTGTAATCTTAGAAGGTGTAAAGACTCTCTAAATTTGCTTATACTTGTGATGAAGGTTGAAAGTCACTTCTTTATATATTACTTTTTCTGTATTACATTCTTACTTTTCTCTGTCTTCTATTCCTTTTTTCATTTTCTTTTGTTTAATTTGAATTTGATTTTACTATTATAATTAAAATTCTTAAGAAAATTATATATAAAAATAACAAAAAAGATACAGTTCTGTTTGTTACGTGGAACTTATGTTTATTAGCAGCTGTATGCAGAATGCAATTTTTGTAAGGTCATAACAAATAAGGATGAGAAATCAATTTACTGAGCTATTCTATTTCGTATTATGATTATGTTGCTGCTAATTAGCTTCAAAGATCATTTTCTATTTAAATAAACACTGAGTAAAGCCTATTGGGAACTTGGAACATAATTTTGCCTCCCTTCAATTGTGAACATGGCATAACAAACAATATTTATTGTGAAAATAATCCAGACAAATAAAAATATACTTGTAAAGAAAATAATCAAAGCAAGATAAATTATAACACAGCTGAACTAAACTTAAAATTCTGATCAATTAACTGAAAATAGAGTAATGCTTTAAGACATGTAACTAAGTCTAAGCAGATGTATTAAAATATCAAAAAGCCTAATGCTAGAGAGATCTGAAACATGCAATCACTGTCAAGACAACTCAGAAGGAATTAAATGTAATTAACCTATATGTTTCACTTTTGATATTTTCATGCACATACATCAATTAAATATATATATATTCTTTTACAAAGGAAGTCATCATTCCAGAGGTAATTCTGGGAAAGATTGTTTAGGTATAAGCAAGCTTTTTTTATTGTTAAAGGTACCGTACAATCTTCAAAGCAGGCTCTTACTAAATTATCATGACATAAAAATCCAATAGGTCCAAGCATACCCAGACTATGTGATGCACTGAATAGATATCACTGTTCCCCATGTAGACTCTAATTGCACGAAGTGAAAAACCATAATTCTTCCCAGCTCGATGGATGATGATTGGTGGTTTGGGATTCGTAACAGCAGGAGAATAGTCTCGGCTTGGAGATGAATCTCTTGAAGATGGGTTGGAGGAGAGAGAATGAGGTGACATCGGACTAGCCAATGGCGAACAGGTATGGTGTTCTACGTGAACAAAGAAAATGCTTCCAAATTAGAAAACTTAGTTTTCAAAAGAAAATAGAATTTGAATAATGTGTTAAGGAGGAAATAAGCTTTCTGACTGTAGAACCCTGAAAGCTGCATTTTATTTTTCTTCCCTATTGTGGAAAAAGATGCTATAATATTACTACCAGGAAAATGCCAACTTGGTATTTGATTGTACCTGGTGCAATTCACTTGTAAATATGTGCTCAAAAATGAAATATGTTAAACTATGAATTTCTTATTCAATTTCTTTAGAAACTATACATTGAAATGCACCAGGTTTAGTCTGTCATGAACCACAAACATGTATTCACAAAGAAGCTATAGGAAACAAAATTAAATCTACAGTAATTGCAGATTGAATAAAACATTTTCCTAACTCTTAAAAGCAAAGAATTAAATGCTATGGCATATATTCACGTCCATCTTTTGGGGAGGCAATTCTGGATTTTTATTATTATTATTAAATAAAACTCAGGTTTTTGGAGTTCATAATAGGGCTTTCTTAGACGGTATTATCTTTCTTTAGGGCAGTGGTTAGCAACCTGTGGGTTGGGACCCCTTTGGGGGTCGACAAACCCTTTCACAGGAGTCACCTAAGACCATTGGAAAACACATATTTTCAAAAAAATACTGAAAACATAAAATATTTTTATGGTTGGGGGTCACCACAACATGAGGAACTGAATTAAAGTGTTGCAGTATTAGGAAGGTTGAGACCTACTGTCTTAGGAGTTAGAGCAGAGCTGATACTGGCCATTTTATTGGCACCAAGCAAGAAGACATATCCATGTTTCTCCTGTTGGCAATGTCAACAAAGTACTACATAAGTAGCTAATATGAACTTCACGATCCTTGGAAATGATTTATCAAATATGTTTGAAATGATTTATTATTTATGATTTCACAAATTATTTGATAAATCATTTATGAAATCATTTATTTATGAAATGATTTATCAAAACAAGTTAGATTTAAAAGTAACAATGTACTAATCATAGCTATAATGAAACAACCACGGTGAAACCCCACTCCTTATTACAGCACAAGCTTATCTATGGCAAAACTATTATATTAAAGGTAGAATAGTGTGGTTCCAGGCAAACCCAGAAAAAGATGTAAGATAGTGGTTATTGTCACACTTAGTTGTAGTCGATTTGTTGCAGTCATGAAACAGGTAGGTTACCTGAGGGGATCAAGAGGGAGAGAGCAGTAGCTGATGCCGACTTGATCACTTTATTGACAGGCCGTGGGGAGGTCCGCTTTTCCCCGGAATCACCTGAAAGTAGCCGGTGTCGAGCTCGCCGCACAGCCAGATCACTGGTAGCCTTGGGAGTCATAAAGTCTGGACTTTCACTGCTGTTGCTGCGCGTATAATGATCGGAGACATCTGTAGTGTTCCCACCTACAATTTTTTAAAAAAGGTCAGAGCCATATGGAATTTCTATTTGCTTCTCCTCCAAAAGTATGGCCCACCAGTCTCCTTTAAAAAGCTATATATTTAGAACCGCTTTAGAACTTCTGCCATTCCACTAACTGTAGAACAGCTCAACAGCAGTTCTGGTATTTGCAGCTCACCAGAATTTCTAATTTATCAGTTTGGCCCTTTCCCCTCAACACGTTGCACAGGCCTGGTCTAACCTGACAGGCTAAATTACGATCACAGGCTATGAATTAGACACAATGCTGCCAATCCCATATACCTGTAAACGTTGAGCTGCTCATACTGCTAACAGTTGAAGAAGGAGTTTTTAGTCCATTGTTATCACCTAGTTGGAGTTCTCTTTTTATAGACTGTTCTGGAATTAGATGAGGAAGACATTCCCGAGGTTGTGTCAGAGGCAAAGATGTGCCATCTAACTGTTTCTTCTTTCCTTCTTCCTCAGCTGAAACGGCAAAACGAGGCATTTCGAGAAGCCCAGAACAATGTCGACGGACAGTTAAAGGTGGGCTGGAGTCACTCTCTGTATGAGAGGATTCAGACACTGAGATATGTTTACGCAGTCTGAAAGAAAACAACAAAACACATTGCCATCACTCATTTTGCACACAACAGGGTTTTAACATAAATCCATTAATGGTAATAACAGAACATAGTAATACTAAACTCAAGCAAAGGTAATTAATTTGAACTAATAAATGAAGAAAGAAATGATGAAAAAAAATCAGACTGAACTTTATTTTTATTTAGCTATTTATTACATTTATATCTTGACTATTTTTTACAGCAGTGGTGCCCAAACTTTGCGGGTTGGGGGTTGGGCTCAGGGATGGGGGACGGACGGACTGGGCAGCATGAATGGTGGGTCGGGGCACACAGACCCAGCCCTTGTGTAAATGGTGAACCAGCACGCACGCATGCAGCTCAACTTGTGTGAGTGGTGGACGGGTGGGTATGCATACTAGTGTTCACCAGCCTGCCAAGCACATGCATAAGTGCCTGCTGATCCACCACTCAAGCACGAGGGACCACTGGCCCGCCATTTGCATAAATTGAGCTGCACATGCTCCGGCATTCACATGGCCCAATTCCGAATAGGTCATGGCCTGGTAATGGAATGTGGCCCAGCAGCTGGAGACTCGTTTTATAGGAAAGCAGCTTGTGAGGGGGAATTTCCTTAAGGTTACTCTTTTATTAACAGCTCTATAAAGTAGTCTGTAGTGAAAGATTGTTAATGTCCAAAGTCACCCTATGAGCTCTGTGCTCCAAGGGATTTAGAATTAGGGTCCTTCTGGTTTTTAAGACAGGGGCTGTTACAGATGCTCTAGTGGATCTTACTTGAGCAGGATATTGAACAAGATGTTGTCTATAAATCCATAACTTAGAAATTAGAAATTCTAATTTTATGAATTAATCTCATCCCAATCTCTCTCTTTTTTCATAAAGCTAAATTAAACATTGTACTAAAATTGTATACTGATTTCTGATTTCCTACGATTTTTTCTGTCTCCAAAAAGTATCTCTTTCCCCAAAAGATAAGTAGACCAGTTTAAATATATTCATACAAACTCACATTTCAGGGGATCCAATCACCCAGCTGCGGTCTCGACTCTTCAAGCCCACAAGGCTATCACGTCTGTCATCCTTTTCTTCACTGAAGCTCCGTTTGGTGGGGGGTGGCGTTTTTCTCTCTTCATGGATGGAAAGACGTTCCATGCTGCTATATACCTACAGGTACAATGTAACTGTTCATCAGCAAACTAAATTATTCAGAACTTTAAATACTGATTTTGGTTAAGCCTTTTGATTAGCTACTGTTACCTATCTGTAGTTGTATTCTGCAGAATTCAAGAAATCTGAGAATTTAGACACTTAAAACTGTAAACCTGTGAAGAGTGTTATACAAGCAATTCTAAATTTACAGAATTGTTTAAAGTACAGCAGCCAATACCCTCCATGTATAGAGAAATTAGGCACAGATGCCACTCTATCTCTTCAATTCCAAAGAGCAACATGGAGATTCTGAAGGAACAAGTGAATTACTTGAGACCAAGCACAATGGGATAGTGGACTGTGTGGATTCACAGATGACCATTCAACATAAACTGCCTTTGTAAGTAAAACCACGTCCTTTAAATGGACCTTGGAAGACTAGGAATAAACATTTAAATGGACCTTGGAAGACTAGGAATAAACATTGATCCTGGAGAAATGATGTTAAACAGTACACATAAAGAGAGAAAACACAACTGGTTTCCAAAGAATGAAGTGATGGTGTTTAGAGAGTATGAAAAAAAAGGCAAAACAATGTCTTCATTCAAGAAAAGGGTTAAGACTTTTAGAGGGAAGGAAATATCTGGGGAAATGATTATGTTGTCCCTATGAAAAATAAGAAAAGCAGGTTCTCATTGTAAGGAACCTGTAAAAGCTAATAAGACAGTTGTTAGAAAAGTTACTTTCAATGGGAGAAGATGTATTCAAAATGGTAACTTTAGGTTCAAACAATTTTGACAATAATACAGAGACAACTGTTAGTGGACATGATAATTCAAAAGTTATACCCAGACAACTTTCAAACTATGTGTGCTCTCTTGAAGCAACATCTCCTCAGAAAAGGAAACCTGAATTTTCTCTCACCTTCACATCTTTCATTGATAATGGATGTTATATAGATTTACATAATTGTTGAGAGTCAGGCAGTGTACAAGTTTAAAATCACCATCACCACCTGCATTCTTGTTCTTGCGTTGACAAGAGTCTATCAGGTTAGTCTGTACTAGCCTAGGAATGTCCTGACATTCTCTGGCAAGTGAATGAGAAATGGGGATATCTACTTTCACAAAAAATAATGGAATGCCACCATATGCTTAGTCATTGGCAGGATGGAGTGGTACCATTGATAAAGGTAAAAATCATAGGGTTCTCTCATAGTCAACAGAAAATTCAGTCTGCCAAACTGATACTTTTGTTCACAGACACTATTTGGGATATAGTAGAAGTTTTGAAGAAACAAGCATGTTTCCAGACAGAACTGCAAACTAAAAGATCTAAGATGTGCACATTTAATAAATGTAGGATTTACAAATGTCTAGTTTCACCAAGGCATAGTTTACATCCATCCAGGGGGTATCTGGCAAAATGGAGTTCTTCTGATGGACAGTCAGATAGCCTACAATAAGAGGACAGTGATGGCCTGACAACTGTTGGAAATCTTGAAGAATAAATAAAATAAATTGAATTAGGAAGGGAAAAATCATTTCTATTAAGCAAAACCTCAGGGTTGAACGTGCTAACACTATAAAAATAAAAAATAGGAATTTGATGGATCTTCCAGGAGCAGAACTTTTATTAATAATACTGTATGCTTTAAAAAAATTCAGAATGGAGCTCTATGCAAATGCTTAACCCATATAGATGTGATGAAGAATAAAAAGATAATGGAACCCAAAACTTTCTCGGAGTGGAAGAAATGAACCAAGCTACTATATATTTATTTATGCACACACACACACACCACGCATGCATAATTAAATATATAACAACTAATTGGATTGAAAACATAGTTTCTTGCATTGGTGCTCTCTAGAATTCTTTTTAAAACAGCTCAAAACATTTGAAACACACATTTTGGAAAGCCGTACTTTATCTGTTTAATGCTGATCTGTTTAATGCTGAAAATGAGTCAGTTGGTAACATTTAAAAACCCATAGTTAATCTACTTCTCCCCGAAACCCCGCAGTAATAAGCCTAACCCAAAGAGGTATTTCAAAGAGAAACTGTACCCCCAACTGACCACTGCGCGTATTCAATCATGCCTCAGTGGTTTTACACTGACATTTTAAATCACCCAAGAGTTAATTGGAAGTAGAAAAGAAATTCATGTTTCTAGGACTGAACTCAACTGAGAATCTGATTTGCATATCAAACTGAAGAAAATATCATTATAAAAAATTCACATCACAGGGTAGTTATTAATAAATTATCTGGCCCAATTGTCAGACAAGACTTTCAAATGAGCCTTCCATGCCACCCACTTTGAATACAGTATTATTCTTCAAAGTGTAAAATGTAAGCATGCCAACATCACATCCCCTAAAGATACTGGTTTAGTTTCCACTTTATTCTCTCTGCTCCCTCACAGAATTCCTTTCCAGTTTACATCAACCTTAATTTTCTTATAATATTCCTTAAGTTTGTAAAGTATCTGCTAAGATATACATATATGCATACATGCATACATACGTATGAACAAAAAATAGTGTGTGTGTGTAAATAAATAAGTAACTTTAGTTGTATCTGTTGTTTCTAACTGTGATCAAAGAGAGTATGCTGCTTAAATTAAATAGAATTTCAAAATTTATGTTCCATAAACAAGTCACTCATGTGCCTTCTATGTCATCAAATATATGTTTACAATCTTTTATGATATCCTGACCTCAGTGTTCAATTTCTATTTTAAGACTGCTGAAAACCCAGCTTTGCAAAGATATGACATCACAAAAATTCAAAATATTCCATGGCCCCCTTGTGAATTTGATGCAATGCTCCAGAGCACAGTCGTGGGGAGTTGGGCAACTGTGGCATATATCAAACTAACTTGTGACACCAGTTCTTTTTATAAAGAGCCCTCTATTGTACATATTGGTGACCTACTTTTGAAAAGTTGAGCTTCCAGCATACTACAGAGTGTTTTTCAAATCAGAATTTTCAAAACCCATTTATTCAGCAACACCTCATACCTTGCTAAATCTAGGTGAACATGAGGAAAACTGTCTAATTTTCATATGATCATCATCATTTGTGTCTTCCTCCTCCTCAGAATCTAAGTGTTGATATCGCTCAGTACGAGCTGCAAACAAGAAAACAGATTTGAGCTCAAGTATTTGCACAAGGAGAAAGCCTACTGTATTAGTATTTTCTGCACTTAGAAGCAAATGTAGTGCAGTAAGGCATAGGTGGCTGCTGTAGTATGTCATGAGCATGCCAGGGTGTGGCTGCTACGGAGTGTGGAAGATGCACAGGCATGTGCAATGGGTACAAGCGGGCACACACTACAGAGTACAAGATCTTGGGGAGAAGTACAAGATCCCCAGGAGAAAAAGAAGCAGGGGTGGGGTGGGAGGGCTTTCTACAACTACATATACTTATTCTTGTATTAGGATAAGGGAAGGCTGGCATGTGACTCAAGAAAGGAAGCATAACCATTTTACAGATGCTCTTTAAATAACACAGCTCCTTTTCCCCCCTCAATGGAATTAATTGTTACCTCAATGTCTTCATTTGTCATAGCGTCTTTTATTAGCAAAATCTTCAAGCTGCTCAGTTGATTCATTAAGAAAGGCAAGGGCTAGGACTCTCAGAAATATTTCTGGATTGTCCCCACTAAAACCTATCTTGACAGAACAAGCACATAGCATCGGCAAGACAGGATCTCAGCACACCTCACCTCCTCATTGTGCTTCTTTGTTGGCCTTTAGAAAAATTCAAGTGGTTATTGTGAAAAAGAACAACAAAGCTTTCAGTTAGGAAGACCAATCAAAGCTTAGTCTGGTGATGAGGTAGATTAGCCTCTATGGGAAATGGAGAAGAGTTTATGATCCAGGAACGGGGGTTGTCCTCTATGGCAGGGGTCGCCAACCTTGGCAATTTTAAGACGTGTGGATGTCAGCTCCCAGAATTTCTCAGTCAGTTTTGCTTTGCTGGCTGAGGAATTCTGGGAGTTGAAGTTCACAAGTGTTAAAACTGCCAAGGTTGGAGACGTATGCTCTATGGTGAACTGAACCACCCCCACATTCTGCAGAGCTCCAGTGCAAATCCAAACCCACCATGGTGGAATGGCTTACCTATGAACTGAACTTGATCTGAATATAAATAAATAAAATATGAACTGAAAATAAATGGATTTAATCTGCTCAATGGAGATGTCACTGCCTTAAAAGGATTATGAGGCCAATCCAAGAGCAGATGCCTTATATCCTCTCCCCCCCAAATCATGGTTTTCTATTTGACAGTATTCTTAAAACTGTCTGTCATCTAATAGCTTTCTGTTTTTGCAGGACATAGTAACTTTTCAATTTATATGAGAGCCAATTCTCTTAAGATTTTCACTGATTTTTAATCAATCAATCAATCAATCAATCAATACAATGTATTAGCTAATAAAGATATTGAAGCATATGTCAAAATGAAAATACATTTTATATATTTTATAAAAACAAAAGGATGGAAAGTTACCGATGTTTGTTTACATTCCAATACTCTCAATTATTTCCAAACTTGTGGAAATATTCTGAGTGCAAATTAATTTGTGCAGAATTATCTCATCATCTCTTAATACTCTGCCTCTAGGTACTGACTGGTTTCCCCCACCCCCCATTTTTTCCTTATAACTAATTATATTTACAACACCACAATCACATTTTTAAGTTTGCACATCCTAAATCATTAAATAGTACGACACAAGGGATGGTGATTTCTTTTGCATTGATCAATAAAGCCATAGGATGATTTATAACATGTGCATTATGACTGTGCATCCTTTAAAAAGTATTCAAATGTTTTTGGGCTTCATGCAAGGGCAAACCTAGCATCTCCCTGCAATTGCTTAATGCAGCTAAATCTCCTTTTTAAAAGTTTTTGCATGAGACTGAAAAAAGAAGTTGCTGCTTTAAAGAATCCATGTGTAAAGTTAATGCATTTCTTAAAAGCTTTAATGCACAACAGGAAGGTGCCATGCTCAGGAATGTCTCAAATAACTTTTTACAAATTGTTTTCAAAGTAGACACAATCCACTGACTGCATTTGTATTTATATTTACATATAGATTGCATGTTAACTGGAGATTATACCATTTAGTTATTTTTCCTGCATTATATATGTCGGTATCACACAACACTTCTATTTTGGCATTCGATTTCTATGGAGCTCCGTGCAACCAATAGATGCTTCCTACCTCTACAGTTTTCTCCCTTCTTCCAGGGCAATGAACCATAGCAGAACCCAGTCCTTTCTATTGTAATAGAATGAGCTGCCATCATAACTATGGACTAATCAAAAATGAACAGGCAAATTGAGCAATGTCCTTAGGAGGATCAAAAACACCACGGTGAAAGTTGCAGCAACACAATCAAAGCTCCATCCTTTTTTGACAAACTTCAACACAGCAGAAGCGAGCAAAAGGTGGAGCTTCACATTAGTGCAATTGTCATCTTAACTTTCTTTGACAAACCCCTGCCAGTTGCTGCTGGCAAGGTGCTTTTGATTGTACAGTGGTATCTTTTCTGAACATGTTTGGCAGCACCTTAAAATACATGCATCTTTTCCAGGGCTGGCATTGTAGTTGTGCAGGTTCAATAAAATACTGTACTTACAAGGAATGAAGGAAGTAGCAATAACTTCTTGCTGCCTCTGTAACGCCTCTTATTCTCAAATAAATATTTCATGTGTCTATGCAGTTACTGATTGGGCCCAAGAGGAGATGTACTGTAACTCTGCTACAGTATAGAACACTGTTTCTCAGCCTTAGCAACTTTAAGCTGTATGGACTTCAACTCCCAGGATTCCACAAGCAGCAGAGTTGGTTAGAGAATTCTAGGACTTCAAGCCCACACCTCTTTATGGTACCATGATTGAGAAACACTGCTATTTTTAAGAGGGGTGTCAAACTGGTAGCACACAAGCCGGATGCGTCATGCGCAGGCCACACCCACCCTGGTTCTGCAAAGGCAAAAAAAAAAGTCACGATTCAGCATGTGACACGATCAGGTTCTGCACCCATGAATTATAAGGATCAACAGCTCCATTTTAAAGCAGCCATCCTGCCTAGTAACAAGAGCAAGGGGCCAGTTCCAGAGAACATTCTGCTTGTTTTGTAAATCATCAGTTATGGATGCAGGTGGTCAAGAGATATCTCCTAAAAATGCAATCAAATATTTGGAGTCATTCTGTTTGGACAGTACTGTACCTATGAGAAGCAAAAAGGCAAAACTATAGAAGTTTCTAAGTTTTCTTACCATAAAGTGCTGTTTTGGGTTCCGATTTTGAAGACAAACAGAACCTCTTTCACATGGCCTGTTTTTGTATTCAAAATTCTCACCAGTTCTGTACCAAAGCAAAGTGAAACAACTTCCAATTAGAGCAAAAATGTGCAACTGAATGGTGCAACTAGACATTTTAAAATAGTAAAAGGCATGGTAACACTACTTGAACTGTACCTAAGGCTTGGACTACATCATCTGTTTCCCCCTGCAATATTCTGAATATGTAACTGGGTATCCCAGATGGAAACAAGGAGGCATTTTGAAGGAAAAGAAAGCTGCTTGAAAAATGGGCTAATTAATTTGGGGCTCTAGACTAGAGCAGGGGTGTCAAACTCATGTTATCACGGTGGCATCACGTGACGTATCAGGACTTCCCCCCACCTACCTTCCTTCACTAAACTGGGCTTGGGCATCGCCACATGAGATGCATCTGACCCATGGGCCAGGAGTTTGACAGCCCTGCTCTAGAGTGATACAATGATTAAGATATAGGACTAGAACTGGCAACTCCAGCCTCAGACATAAAAGTTCATGGGGTGACTTTGGACTAGTCCCTCCATCTGAACCCAATTTACCTTGCAGAGAGAGTTATTGTGGTGGAGACAGTTGGAGGAGAAATTAGACATATCCTGCTTTGAACTTCTGGGGAATCTAAAACTAAAGAAAACAATAAATACCACCCTTCTAACCTGCCATAAATCCCTTTTAATTAAAAAAAAACTCGACAGAATTTCATTGCATGTAATTTCCTTATAATGTGAGATTTGTTCTACTTTTTGCTCTCACTCTCCCATATTCTATTTTTCTTACACAAAATTAAATTGCTGGAAAAAAATAATAAACTATAATAATAAAGCTTTCAGAATTTAGTGAAATTACAGAGTGAATAATTCCATCTCTGCGGGTGGGGGCAAAGAAGAATTTCTTGAGTGAGCTTTAGAATAGATCACCAATAAGAACGCAGTCATTAAACTACACATTACTTTAAATACACAACTAGCAATTATGTGGTTTCTTACTCAAGTGAAATACAGTGGATCCGAATTAGATTGGGACCTTTGTGTAGGAAAATGAACAGTTTCTCCCCATTGTGGTGAGAGTCTAGACTTCTTTTGCTGCATCTTCAACTGATGTTGCCAAAAAGTAATCTAATGAAGATATATTTTTGGTTATGATTATTACTGTTTACCTGTTAGACTAGCAGCTATAGCTTTTATTAGACAATACATGGCCTGTTCGACCATCATTTCAAAGCTGCTTCTTTACCAAAATAGAGAAAAGAATGTCCAGAGGCAGTGATAAAGCAGTGAGATTGGGAGCTTCCTATTAGCTTCCCCATTGACTTTCCTTGTAGGACACTGACGGGGAGCGTGGGAAATGATGATCACATGAGCATGGCTGACAATAGCAGTGCAGTGGAATGGTAGCATGGCAACATTGAAATGACTCCAGCTTTGCAAAATTTCAATCCCATGGGAGTCATGGGTCCTGGATTTTGGACACGTTCCTTAAGTTAGTCCATTGCAGGTAAGTTGGTTCAAAATTTGTTGCCCTATGATGCACTAATGGAATGCATGGATGATTTTGAGGAAAGAGGAGAAGAGTTGCTGCCTAGGAAACAATCAGATAAGAGAGGTAAGATCCCCCAGTGGGCTTAACAGTCAGAGAAAGGAACCTAGAAAGGACTCACTTTAATGGATCGAGAAGTTAAAAGTGGAGACAGGAAATCTGGGCCTTCAGAACTGAAAGATTCTGTTAATGTAGCTTTACAATAAAATAGAATTACGGTATTTTTCAGACTATAAGATGCTCTGAAGTATAAGACACACCTAGCTTTTGGGGAGGAAAACAAGGGGGAAAAATCTGCCTCTGCCTCCCAGTAATTTGCCTCCTTGCAGTGAACAGCTTGTTTCAGTTTCAATTCCAGCACAGCCTGATTAGCACAAGCAGC
>JAPKID020000169.1:0-21023 GCA_026931265.2 Tropidonophis doriae | reverse complement strand
GCCCACTTCCCCAACTCCCCGCTAGCCGTCCCTACGGAGGGGCCCCTATTTCGGGGTCCCCCTGCGTCCCGAAGGGCGGCAACAGAGAAGACCGCGGCGGATGAGTCTAAAACTCATCCGACTTCGTGGAGACCGGAAGCAGAAGTCCTTATCTCCATTTCAAAGCTGAAGAGCCAACGCTGTCTGAAGACATCTACATGGTCATATGGCTGGCATGACTAAATGCCAAAGGTGCATGGAACGATTTTAGCTTCCCACCAAAGGTGGTTCCTAGTTTTTTACTTGCATTTTTACATGCTTTTGAACTGCTAGGTTGGCAGAAGTTGAGACAAGTAACGGGAGCTCACTCTGTTATGCAGTCCTAGGGATTCAAATCGCTAAACTGCCTACCTTTCTGATCGACAAGCTCAGCATCTTAGCCACTGAGCCACCACTTTCCTCTGTAGGATCATATCTCTATCCATTTGCTGCTGCCTTTTATGAGCAGGAAATGATCCGAGGGCAATGACATGTTAATTTCTAAATATTTCTAAAGCAACTTCCAGTGTATCATTTCCTGAGCAGTAATTGTGTTAGTCTCTTCTGTTGGTCTTCTCTAACAAACTCGGGAAGGTACTTTTGTCAAATTCTGAAGAGGATTTAAATGCCATATTTTAATCTTGATTTGATGGTAATTTCTTTGTTTGATTGTTGCGAGCCATGCAGAGTTGTTGAGAACTAGGCAGTGTACAAGTATAACAAATTATTATCATTTATTATTGAAAAGATTTGGTTTTCAATTGGAAAACTTTCACCCTTTTTCAAGATTTCAGTTTGTTTTAGAATAAACCACAGGATGGGGTTTATCAACACCATTTTCTTTAGAAGCTTTGCAGTTTTCAAGATTGATTTCAAGATTAGTTCCTGCTAAAAAAGTAAAGGTTCCCGTCGCATATGTGTGCAAGTTGTTCCCGATTCTAGGGGGTGGTATTCATCTTGGTTTCAAAGCCGAAGAGCCAGCGCTATCCGAAGACGTCTTTGTGGTCATGTGACCAGCATAACAAAATGCTGAAGGTGCACGGAACGCTGTTACCTTCCCACCAAAGGTGGTTCCTATTTATCTACTTGCATTTTTACATGCTTTTGAACTGCTAGGACGAGTAATGGGAGGTCGCTCTGTTATGCGGCACTAGAGATTCGAACCATTGAACTGCCGACCTTTCTGATCAACAAGCTCAGCGTCTTAGCTCCTTACAAATAATTTTTTTGGGATGGAACATAATCATACTTAATTTTGATTGGACTTGATGGGAATGTTCCGTACGGCAACTGGCTGTCAAGTAATATTTATGCGCACCAACTGCAAATATACATTTCCCCCCTTTTGGTTGACAGCAGTAGAAGAAATCTCCATGTGTAGCTGTGAGATATTTTGAGTAGCTTCTCCAATCTTTCCTTGGTGGGTCATCCAGACCCAAATTTAATAGATACAAACAAGCTGCTGTGGCCTAGAGGTGGATCTCTCGCCTCACAATCCGGAGGTTGTGAGTTCAATCCTAGGTTGAGGTAGATGTAAAATCTTCTGCTTGGGCAGGGAGTTGGACTACCTGCAAGGTCCCTTCCAACTCTTGTTAATCTGTTAATCTTTTAAAAAGCTCTATGTTTCACTAGCCATATATTTCTTTCATGAGGCAAAGCGAAGTACTCAAAGAGATTAAATTGGTTTGATAGCAACTTCATTTCACAACAGAATTACAGCACGAAAAATGAGGAAAGAGTTCTCCCAATCTTCTGTTCTCCAGACATGTGAGATTATTCTTTCAATCCAGGGAAAAGCTACCATAGTTGAAAGGCAACAAGAATGGAGTTACTTCCCCATTCAAGCATACAAACTGTTAGCCCTGAGAAGCAAGTCCGGAAATGAAGCACAAACAGGAGTTCTAGCTGTAAGGTTATTAATTCTTCTCTCTCTTTCCTTTTACTCTCTGGAAAACTAGAGAGGGCATCATCTGAATTGTTTTCCACACCACCATTTTTCTATTGGCTGAAACTTCTTTTGCGTGCTACTTGCCTGCTGTAGCCCTCCCTCCTGCCTCTCAAACAGAGGTGGTATTCAGCATTTCCTGATCAATTCTGGAGAACTGATAGCGGAAATTTTGAGTAGTTTGGAGAACCAGTAAATACCACCTCTGACTGGCCCCGTCTCCATCTACTCTCTGCCTCCTGAGTTCCAGCTGATTGGGAGGAAATGGAGATTTTACAGTATCCTTCCCCTGCCACGCCCATCAAGCCACGCCCATAGAACTGGTAGTAAAAATTTTTGAATCCCACCATTGCTCTCAAACCATTTCCACATACTGTTAGAGAAACTGACTTGACTGGCCATTGATGGAACTGGTTCAAGGGTGTGGCAGGCCTGGGTTGCTGATTGTTCTGGCAACCCAAGCCACCATACTACTACCGGTTTGGTTGAAATGGGCCGAACCATTAGAAACCCACTTCTGGTGTGCAAGCACGTATATCCCCTAAAGTCAATGCAAGCAACACCCCCCCATGCATGCATCCCCTGCACATGTGTTCTTGAATCCCTTACATGTGCCCTCTCCCCCGTACATGCGTGGCAGAGACCCAAAGACCAGCTGGCTGGCGGGAGGCATGTGTGCATCAGAAGTGGGTTGCTATTTTTTTTTCTACCGGTTTGGGCGTGCTCCCATGCCTGTGCAATGCTTCTGAGCATGAGCAGAAGCATCCAGATGAGTAGGTGGGGCTTCCCGCCAACGCTACTACCGGTTTGGCTGATCTGGGCCAAACCAGCAGCAACCCATCTCAGCGTGCATGCACGGTGGAGCTGGGCTGGGGCAATGGCTGCCATGCCCAAAGAGAGGGCTCTGCCTGCCACCTGTGGCCCGGTTCACCATCATGGATTTAGGAGAATCAGCTCAGGGGCCTGCCGCAGCTACCCACAAGCCCAAATTGGCCATCTGATGTGGGTACCTCACTCTCCTTAATGGTAGGACTGACCCTACTTAGAGAACACCCTTGTTCTCTGTAACAACAAAATATTACATCAATGAAGATGTTCTTTGGGGCAAGCCATACATACTTATATTCATTGCATTTGTATTTCCACAACCTACTTCTTTGAAGAAGTATGGTGTCTTGAAGTAAAGCTTGTGCATTTAACTTTTGCAATCTCCTCCTCTCGGTGGGCTGACATATAATCCCAGGTTTATGGATCAAACATTTTTGTTTATTATTTATTCATTTTTTCACGTATGCATTTCTCTAAAAGAAACAATTGTGTACTTTAAACTTCTTTAGTCAACTTGGGATGATCATGAAAAAAACTAAGCTGGATCAGACCTGGTTGGTATATGAATGGGACCCCAGAGAAAATTGCAATGTGATAGGGTAGATGGAAAAGTAAAACAAAAAACTGGAAGATGGTAACAATAAACAGCTTCCATACTCGCTGCCAAAAATATCTGCAACGCTGTGTTCATGTTGTGATCAGAAGCCAAGCTTTACTTAAGGAAGACATTACTTCCCACCCCACTCACAATCATAGGTTTTATGGGATTCCTTTTCTAGAAATAATAATTTGTTCCCATCCTACCACACTTCATTTGCCCTTATATCTAAGACATATAGAATGGACAACCATTTGACTGGGATGGTTTAAGCCTCCTGCCTTGAGCAGGGGGTTGTACTAGAAGACCTCTATGTTCCCTTCCAGTTCGATGATTCTATGGTTCTAATTTTCATTTTTTAACTGAATTAATAGTTTCAATCCAGTGGTGGGTTCCTACTGGTTTGGTTTATTGCCAGCAATAAAAATGTCTTGTTATTCAGAATGCCAGGGAAATCCAAAGTGTTCCTCCATCTTGGTGTTGTGGCCTGGCAGCAGCCAGCAGAGCTGGCAGCAGATTAGGACAGTGAGGAGGTTGGGGAGGAACATGGGCCAGTCCTGGAGTCTGGGGGAAGGCTCTGATGAGGGCTCTTTGTCAGGGGCAGAGATATGCCAGTTATCAGCTGCCTTCAGAGTCAGACATCAGTGAGGCAGACAAACAGCTGGATCCTGTTCCCACTGTGCCCATGCAGAGTTGCCAGACAAAAGGAACAGCTAAAGAACAAGGGTTGACTTGGGAGTAAGGCCATAGGTAGACGATGAATGGCCCCTCCCAGAGGAAATAAAAGAGGGGTGAAAGGGGAGTGGAGTTTGCAGGAGACAATTAATTTGTTTCATTGGTTCGTGACTCTCCGAGACTCCTTGCCAAGTTTTGCACATATTGACCTAGCAGCTCTCCAAGAAAGATAAGGTCTGTGGCTGTAAATCCTTCCTTGAAAGACTTTGCTGGATGTGAATGAGAGGAATTCACAGTAACTTAATAAAACGGGTTTTTGTTGGGACAAGGAGTTTGCTTCATGCTCTTGGGAAGCCTCGGTCAGAACAGTGGGCTACATGACTGAGGAAATGTCTTTAGACAGCTCTGGCTCAATGGCCTTAAAACAGAAATGAGCACCACACCCTACAACGACGAACGGAGTAAAATCCACAGGGACTCCTTTTTTTTTAATTGGAAGCAGTAAAGGCAGAGTGGGGGAAGAGATGAGCCCATATCAATCCTTTCAGGTAATAGAATGGATTTGGATTCATTGGGTCTATTCCCACATGTGGAAAACCTCTTTTAGAAGCCTAATCCTAGTGGGAATGCTAGCAACCATAACTTTCCACTACTTGGGATGGGGGGGGGGGCACCTGACCCAATGTCAGGTGATGCACATTTCTTGAATAGGGATCAATATTAGTATCATATCACCTCTGGAGAAAAAAGAACACTGGAATTTGTGTTTTCAGATGAAGGGTTTGTATAACAAATATTTTTTTAAAGAATGAATTATGGAGATCAGCATTCTCTAACAAGATGCTCTCCACATACATTAGACTATATAGACAAATGTACATGGAGAGTATTAACTAGATACTCTCCACATACATTAGACTGTTGATGCTATGGCTATAGCATCAGCCTATTTTGAAGGCAGCAGATTATGGTCAAGTATAGCAAATTTTCATGTGGGAAAATATTAAAAACCTCCATATCAGTGCGTAAAAAAGTGGTGGGGGAAACCCAACTTTAGTTTTGATGACTAAACTGAAGTTTACCACATATCAACTGATAGGTTGTTGCAACACCAGTGTTCTTTCTGAATGGGCACTGACATCATACAGTTCCTCCCAGGGTACTGTTGCTTTGTGTGTTAAAGAGAGCAGTTCCCAAGAAAGGGGAAATGAGTCATAAGCAGCAGCTACAACAGTTTAACAAATTTAAGTTGGGTTAACAATATTACAACTCAGAGACAATCAGGGGAGTGATCAAAAAGTCAAGATGACAACCACACAACTGAAACACACAATTTGTTGATCCACAAAATGGCTGACCACGTTTCAGTCTGGTAAGATGTCCTGAATCCAAATAAGTGTATTAGTTTCTAGTTCAAAGTGTCATCACAGCCAGAAATTTAGGTTAACTGAACAAACCATGGATAAATAATTTGGGGGTTAGAGCGTCTTGTGAATGTGGCCAGTTTCTGGAAAAGCAAACCACTTAATTTGTAACTAAAACTTTACACTATTTGAATATCATGCATTACCCGGATCTGGCAGTGAGGCACTGAAGAGATCTCCGAGACATAACGCTCAACCACAGGAGGAAATCCCACTTCCAGTTCAGCCTGGGAGACTTCTTTGCGATAGGAAATTACACGGGAGCAGTTGCACCATGGAACAAAGAGCTGATAGCTGCCAACATCAGCTACAATATCATACATCTGATCAACAGAGTACCTGCATGAGCAGAAGTAATGGGGATGGTAAGCAAAAAACATCAATTGGCATTTAAAGACAAGGATACCGTAGGAAAGCCTAAACTTTTGGATCAAGTGAAATTACCCTCCAAACTTTTATTAGCTACGGTCAGTTTAAGATATGGATAAATGTGAATTCTGTATCTGAAAAATTACCCAGTTTCGATCATTGCTTCTCAAACAAATATGAAAAGATCAAAAGAGCTTCTGAGAAAGCAAGCATTTCAGGTTGAAGAAAAGTTCCTTTTTATTTGTTTGATGAAAATAAGGTGCTTTCCCACCCATTTTTGGTAGGACAATCTCAGGATGTGAGAAATGTGCATATGTGCCACATCTGCTTGGTAAATTATAAAAATCCAACCATTAGATCTTTGGTCTGATCATTTTATAGTTCTACTTATATTTTTAAAATATATGAAGTAATCAGTAATCAATAAATCAATAAAAGGATGCCTCTAAAGATGTAGATCCTTGGATACAGATCTATATCTTGAATGATCTAAATTCATAATTACATATTACTTAATGTTTCAAAGTAGGCCCAAATCCTAAACTACTCCAATGGAAAAGCAATCAGGAGATACTGCTACCATACAACTAGATAATGATATTTCATTAAGTGAGATTTCAATACCGCTATTCCACCAAGTGAGACCTCAACCATCATGGTTAGAACTGAGCTACTCACGGGAGTTCACGGGTTTCAGTATATTCCATACGCTTGGCACCAAGTAGAGGAGCTGCAAGATTGAGGAAGGACCGAACCTGCTTTCTCATAATTGATCCGGAGTCCAGGAAAGAGCAGGAATTCATAATTAGAGGACCAAGGAAACTACTAGAGCTTAAACATCTCCAGTGAAGCATAGTGGGGATAATCCTGTAGAAAAGAGAAAAGGAGGCATCAAAGATGTCAAAACTGAGAACATGAATGGTGAGCTTCCTTATTTCTCATCTGAAAGCAGATAATGCTATTGATAAGAGCTTCCTTTAGGGCTAACCATAGTTGGCAGACAATCCTCAACCTTCTCTAAGTGTTATGATCATAAGATTCCAAAATTCCCAGATAATGAATAGCTTCACCAAGTATCAACTTCTAGCCAATCTTAACCATGGTAATTCAAAGGAAGAGAAATGGAAAGGGAAAGTTAGAATCTCAGAGGAAAACCTTGGAAGAAAAGATGAAAACCCACTCCTATAACACTGCTAGGAAAATTATATGGACAAATTTGCATTATTTGTTAAACTTGATTGTGACTATTTCTTTTTTATTTGGAACACATTTAAAGGGCATTTGGTAATGCTCCTCTGAATAATTGAGAATCCAGAAAAGCAGGATGGGCAATTTTGACCCTTGTCAAATCCTTTTTTCCATTTCCAATAGTGTATTTGTATATTTTCTAAGAGCTGCTTAAAAATTTTGATTTTATTTTGCTTTCACCCTATACTTGTTTTTATCTCTTTTAAGGTTTTTATTTTTATTCTGCTACAAGTAGAATTAGCTTTGTTATTGAAATTGCTTAAAGATTTACGTGATTGTTATGCAGGACATAAATAAACTATTAATTTAGAATCAGTAAATAATTCCCACTGAATTTAGTGCAACTTAATTCAGAATAGGCTTTCTAATGAGGTATGTATGATCATCTTACTGTGAAGAATGAGAGGTTCAAAATGCCTGTTTTTATTAAGTTACATATATTCCAAGTATTAAAATATATTTTATTATTAAATTATATTAAATAATTTAAGAAACTGCTTAATAAATCCATTATACTGAATGAATTATTTTACTGATTATCATACTAAGCAAATGTATTCCTAACCCTCAGAAGTAATTGAAACTCATCATGCCCACATTCATTTTCATTACTGGAAATAAATTATATATAGTGCGTTCAAAAATCACTTTTCATGTGGTTTAGTTTTAAGTAGACATGCTAGGTATGAATGTTCACTGAAGTGATATCTAAGAATCTTTTACTTGTTACTCTGCAGAAATAAACCCACGGGATTCGGTGGCACCATTCCCAGATGCTATTCTTTCAAATGCTTTAAGTTATGTATTAAACATCGTTGACAAAACAAAAATGATGCGGTAGCATCAGAAAAATTGGACTCTTGTGACTTCTTAATGGTTTAGCAAGAATTAATGCTTGGTTTAATTTTAAAAAAGCTTTAACATAAACACGCTCAGCCTAAATGAATCACTTTTCTATGGCATCCCCACAACCCGCCAACAAAATAGCCCCGATCTAGCCCAGTTTAACGTATCGTGAGAATCCAGCCCATCAGCCGTCCGGCCATGGGACCGCCTTCTTGCTCCTGACAGCGGGTTTCCCCCGTCGGTGAGGACCAGATTCAGTTTGGGGAGAAAGGAAACTGGCAGCAAGAGAGGGAAAGACAGAACCTCCTGATCATCGGGACCCAGCTAACCCCAAACCACCATTTCTTCCTCTGGCACACGCTCTTACCGTGCACCCCTTGGAAAGCGCGGACGCAACCCGCTCCCGAAAAGTACATGCAAGGCATCCAAACTCTTGCTAAGGTGCCTGGTTCCAGCCATCGCTCAAATGTGCCGTCCGAGCGCCAACGATTCCGAATGAACCGGCGAAAGACCAGACCTCTGCCCGCCCCCGCTCCTCCCCTTCAAACCCAGGCTCGCCCGATACGCCCACAACCGGCAGGCTGGCGGTTTTTAAAGAGAATGAGCTCCGTTATTCTTTACAAGGATAGGAAGTAGTAGTCCAATGCCCCGTTTCGTATTTTAAAAGAGATTTTAACATTATCCCAGGGTGAGCTTGGATCTTATAGGGTGCTCTGATGAAATCGGGTTGGCAGTGTGTGGCTATTGGCCAAGGGTGACTTTGATGGTGAAGTTTCGTTCTCCGAGCTTGTGGGTTGGTTTCCAGGGCAGGCAACATCTTCAGCGGAGTTTAAGGGAGTTTAGGGAGTTTTCCTCTGAACTCCGCAGAGTATATTACCTAGGCTGGTAACGAAAACCAATCCACAAGCTCGGAAAACCGAACCTTCACCCTCCTCCTGCATCCGAGCTACAGATATTCGCCACTATTGCAAGGGTAACTTTATCGAAGTAACAAGTTGGTAGATTCAGAACTAAAGCACAACAAAATTATCCAAGCTAAAGTTTTAACCCCTAACAGCACACTGTGCAATGGCTGCTTTTTGAGGATAGGATCGATATGCCTGCAGACGTTTCTTTAACCAAACTAGTAAACGCTAGTAAGTAGTGCAATTTGCTGTCAGTTTATATTCTGGTGGCTTGCCTGTCAGTATTAGGTGGTGGTGGTCTCAGAGATGTTTTTTTGCCCGGGTTGTTTGCTGTTGGCTTCATTAGCAGTTTCTTGACTGGTGTATTGTTTGTCTGGTTGTTGGCCTGATGAGTTAATCTGCGCTGATCTGCGTGCTGATTGCTGGTGGAGAGGTGCTTGGGTCTTTTTGTTCCTTTTTAGGCTGGGTGATCTTCTATAGATGCTGTTAATGCCTATGTGTCTTATGTGCCTATGTGCCTATGAGCTGTTAATGCCTATTGATGGCTGATTTGTCAGAGTGGCAGGCTTCTAGAAATTCCCTGGTTTTTTTGGACTTATAATACAACAGCAGAGTTGGAAGGGACCTTGAAGGTCATCTAGTCCAACTCCCTGCCTAGGCAGGAAACCCTATACCTGATGGGAGACATTTTGCTCACATTACATACTTTACTATCAGCTTCATGAACTCTTTCATGAAGTTGGTGGAATGGCCTCTCAACTGTGCTTCTGGATGCCAACACTGTAACATGGACCTTTTCTGATTTGTTATAATGGCTACACACTGCTTGTGATTGGCACAGTTCTCTTACCCCTAAATCTTCAAAGTCTTCTGACTATAGAGTTGGTGATCTTATACAAGCAGGAAGAAAGTACCCATGTCTGGAAGAAAGCACTGGAATCTAACCCACAGAATTAGGGTTTCAGTGTGTAAACCATGATACATCAGGACACAAGATGGTCGTTTCCTTCATTTTATCAATAATTTTAATATGATCATTTCATTGTTTTGTAAATTGTTTTTCTTCTACATTTAATTAACTGTCCTAAGGGCTAACAAAAGCAGATAAGGATGTAAATCAAAGAAATTAAAGAAAACTGAACTATCTTCCTGAACCCCGGATAAATTTGGAGAAACCACTGCTTGATGAAAATAGAAAGACTATGTTCTTGCTCTTTAATTGTGACTTGTTACCAGAAATATTTACTGTATTTTAATAAATATATGTTAAAAATGATAATGGAAATTGCAATCAGGAAATTTTTGACCTGGAATTTAATCAGGCAGCTTTGTTTATGCAGGTATATATTTTACAACACATTTATAATTACTGAGCAGCAATATTCTTGTTAATTGAGCCTTCATTTTGCAACCCAAAACTTAGTGTATGCAGACATCCCCTTTCCACAACCTAAGTTGTATTGGGGGACAGCCAATATGTAGACAGAGTTGGGCTCCTGAGCCAAAAATATGTGATACTAATAATCTTTTTTTTTATTTAAGAAAAACCCTTTGCATCCCAATGAAAATTTACTGCTGAAAAGCTAACACAGCATGATGTGATCTGGCTTCATATGCACAAGCAATACTTTAATAGTCAAACTTCAGGGATTAAATGCACCATGGTTACGTGGCTTATTGTTATTGCTCTAGTTCCTCTTTTTAATAGTTTTCACATGACAGATTTGTAAAACATATGTTCCATCAAACAATAAACCTATCTGAGAGCTAAATAAGGCTTTAACAAAAGGGCAAAAGGCTTCTCAAGGAGATAGGACACTACAATATGTTTTCTCTTCATTAAAGGAACATTTTTTGGGGGGGTATTCATTTTTCTTTTTCACTCAATCAGAACAGAGATGGAAAGGACCTTGGAGGTCTTCTACCCAACCCCCTACTCAAGCAGTAGACCCTATAACAGTGGTTCTCAACTTTCCCAATGCTGTGACCCTTTAATATAGTTCCTCATGTTTTGGTGACCCCCAAACCATAAAATTGGTGTCTCAGTTCCTAAGACCATCTAAAATATGCGTTTTCCGATGGTCTTAGGCGACCCCTGTGAAAGGGTCGTTTGACCCCCAAAGGGGGTCCTAACCCCCAGGTTGAGAACCACTGCCCTATACCATTTCAGACAGGTGAATGTCCAGTCTACTTAAAATTCTCCAGTGATGAAGCACCTACAACTTCTGAAGGCAATTAATTATCCTCACTGTTTAGGACGTTTCTCCTTAATTCCAAGTTGCTTCTCTCCTTGTTTAGTTTCCATCCATTGTTTCTTGTATTCCCTTCTGGTAAGTTGACCCCATCCTCTTCATGGCGGCCTCTCAAATACTGGAATACTGCTATCATGTCAGCCTAGTCCTTCTTTTCCCTAGAATGACCAAACCCAAATCCTACAACTGTTGTTCATGTTTTAGGTTTTTAGTATCTTTTAGTCTTTTCAATTATTTAATTACACGTGTTTGTGTTACACACACACACACACACACACGATACACACACACACACACACACCACACAGATACACACAAGTATACAGGGCTTGGTTTTAGACATTCAAGGGTTTTGTTTTTGTCTCCTGCAAACGTGTGGTTTGGTGGGATATTGCCAATTGAATCTTGACATTTTTCCAACACAGCAGTAACCTCAGATTGCCTATTTTCATATGAGAAACATAAACACACCCACAGGAGCTGAACGGATATTGCTCACAGAACCCATGACATGCCCAGACTCTGAGGCCTGGGCCAAAGCCATGTTTAGAAAGGTTACATCTAGGCCTAGCCACACTTTGCCCTCTGAAAGAACATGGTGATGCCAATGTGCTGGGAAAGGTAATCTTGCTTCTAAAGATTATCTTTTGGAGCCCAGATTGTTTGAAGAGTTGGGTGTCAGTCACCACCCACAATGTCTGGCATCCACTCCATCTTATGGGAATGGTTAGCATTGAGGTTCCAGCATGGATTTAGGCCACCCTGAAAATAAATGTACAGATGAATCTCTCCTTGGGCCCTAGAGAGAGGCAATTGTGGGGTCACCACAGATGAAAATTGCAGAGAAAAAAGGACACAAAGACATTGGAGTGTGAATGTTTACAGGAAAGGCCCCCAACCAATTTCTGCTTTCAGTTAAACCAGGAATATTAACAGCTTTGCTACTTCTGTATTCCACTCTGTTCTAAATAGACTCCATTCATGGGGCTTTCAGCTGGACTTTAAAGGTTTCCTGTAGTGCAGTCTTGATTGTCATCTGGGTGTGAACTAGCTAAAATAAAACCAGCTTCAGAAATCCCACCTACAGTAATAGCTAAATATTTTCTCTGAACTATGGTTAATATGGCTGGTGGGCTTCCCTGCTTCCTACCGTTCTTATTTATTTCCAGGGTATCAATCAACAATTGCTTTTCATTCTCTGACTCGAGAAACAACAACAAACTAAACAACACCAGCAATTAATTTCAGGATGGGGGACAAGGGAGGCACCAACTAAAGCACATGCTAACCAACAGGAATGGAGGCATTCACGTAGAATGGAATGAAGCATGGCAGGTTGACTTATGCTGGCAGATGGGGGAAAAATACTACTCTGGGTATCAAAGAATCTGGGGCCATTTTCCAGCATGCTGAGGATAGTCCTGAGCATGTCAGCACCAGTTCCTCTATTCCCTAAAATTCTAGGTATCCCATCCACATGTTGGGGCAATGCGGAGATGGGTTTGTTCAACCTTTACAATGCTAAAGAACTCTACTAGCAAGAGCTGAATTACTGAGCTATGATGTTAATTTTGTTGTATAGAAAAAGCCAAATTGGAGATGATCCAACTCCTTGATGAAGTCTTTGTGAAAGAGAAAGAAAGACCATCGAACATTACTTGGCATCAACATCTGAGTCAGCCACTAATGTTAATGCTGGTCACTGCATAGATCACTTTCTTGTTTTCCTTCTTCATCTTAACACTGTGAGGTGCTGGACTCTGAGTAGAGAGACTGAGTTTCT
Organism: Tropidonophis doriae; assembly: GCA_026931265.2. NCBI lineage: Eukaryota > Metazoa > Chordata > Lepidosauria > Squamata > Natricidae > Tropidonophis > Tropidonophis doriae. Next base: position 8,132 of record JAPKID020000169.1, on the reverse strand, counting down.
ATTTCATCCTCTGTCATGAAAGAATCTCATTGGAGACTCTTGAAATCATGACAATATATGGACTTAAGAAATCTTTTCTTCATTCTTCCCATTTTTTAATTGGAGATTCAGCCTTAAAAATATTAAATAACGTGACACAAATCTCTTTCTTTCCGGCATATAATGAAACCCTCTCTGCTTGCAGTGCTGGTTGAAACAAGTGTGAATATTCATGGGTCCAGTTAAGACCTAGAAGACTTTTTCCAATGGCTAAAGATGAAAGACAAAGAAAACCAATGTCCCTATTGCATGGAGGGAAGTCACAGTGACTTTTTGACTCCTCTCTGCTGGTGCCATCCTATTTGCAAAGGGGCTTTAATGAAAAAAAAAAGTTGAAGCTGTTTTCTATATTACATTTTAATACCGAGTAGTAGAGTTCGAATGAATCCTGGTGGGTGTGAGGCACCGAATGGATTATTTTATCAACATTTTGCTCCACAACCAATTAATTTTTTTTTACTCTACCTCTTCAAATGTTAACAACTCCAGAACCATAGGAGGTGATTTCTTTTTAAAAAGCATGACATTTTAGGACAGCACACAAAAATCAAAGGACTCATCTGTTGGATTCAATGCTTTGAAATATCGAACCTTTGAAAACTTAACACTTGGGCAGGTTGGGAGGGAATGGGGGATGTGAGAGGATAAACTTTCACTGGCCACCCATAGATGGACTCTCTGTGGTGACCCAGCCAAGCAGCTCTGATCTTCCCAGCTGAAATTTCACCTTTGCACTAAATTAAACACAGTTGCTTTCCCCATCTTTCAAATTTTTCCTTTTGCTTTGTTTTCATACCACCCTCTTCAGTTCTCTGTTGATGTTACGAGACAGAAAGAAGTCCAGTTTGGTAAAGCACCTGAGTTGATTTCCAGTAACTGTTACAAAAGTTTATTCTCCAGTATATTTATTTATTAGTCATGCAACTTATCAACCCCTCTCACTCTACGTGGACTCTAGGCAGTTTAGAATTATTAAAAGGACAAAAGGAATAACATTACATGTTAAGACCTTCAACAACAACATCAAGTGAAAAGAAAAGTACACAAATACTTGGTATGTGAATGCACATCTTATACATTTACCCAACACAGAGACACAATGCAATACAATACAATATATAAATTCTTACTATCTTCTAGAAGACCATGAATATACTTTTAAAAACTCAAGTTTTGTTTACTCAAGCATTTCATGGGTAGAGAAACTTGTACCCTCCAAACTTTGAGACTAGAATTCTTATTGGATCTAAGCCACAAGATCAATACTGTATTAAGGAAATATGATGAGAAGATGGAATTATTTTATTTTTCTGTTTTCAGATGGCCAACAAAGTCACCAACAAACAGCTCGGGGAGGCCAGAATGAAAACACAGGCAAAGCCTAACAAATGTGATACAAATACGCACTCGGATTTAATAGCATTAATGCAATACAATTAGTATGATTATTCATCATGCGTTTAATAACTTTTCATTTTGTTTCATTAAAAATTACTGGCATTGATGGCAACGTGTGGAAGGCTAAGTCACACTCATAGCTTTAGGAGATTACATATCAAGTTACACAATCACCTTGAATACTGTGCAAAACATCTGGAAGTCACTGGGCAACCTATTCATCATTTAATCTAAAATGGTAATACCTTCCTTTGGCTTATCTTTGATTGAAAAATCAATAGATTAGATTTCATACAAAAAATAGAAAACTATTTGCCCCTTCTGTTTTTAGCTTACAATGGCTAGAGAGACAAAGGGTGAAAGAGAGAACCAGTAACAGCTAAAATTCCACAAATCCCCTTATTTGCACTATCAAATCTCTCAAGTTGGGATAAGAAGCCAAAATTACTATTCTTCCTACGTCTGACTCAAGATAAAGATAAAAGGGAGGAAAAACCCAAAATATTTTGGATAGTTTTGTATACGTGTGCACATAGAGTCAATGAACTCTTGATTTTCAAATCTTACTATCTAGAGTCACACATTATATTGGGTCAAAAACCAAGCTACCAATTTGTGAATCCAGTCATTATAAAATGCTATTGGTTAAGAACCATACTATACAGATAGTCCTTGACTTCTGACCACAACATTGCTAAGTGAGACTGTTGTTAAGTGAATTTTGTCCCATTTTATGACCTTTCTTGCCAGAGTTTTTAAGTGAATCACTGCAGTTGTTAAGTGAGTAACAATGTTCTTAAATGAATCCAGCTTCTCCATTAACTTTGCTTGTCAGGTCACAAAAGACCACATGATCCCAAGACACTGAACTGTTCTAAATATGAACCAGTTGCCAAGCATCTAAATTTTGTTCACATGAGCATAGGGATGTTCCAATAGTTCTAAGTGTGAAAAATGGTGATTAGTCACTTTTTTTTGTAGTGTAATTTTGAAGAGTCACTAAATGAATTGTTGTAAATTGAGAATTACAAAAATATGGTAATCCTGTTTTTGGAGTAGCTCTTTGACATTCTGCCTTGTTTTAAAAAACACTGATTTTAGGGAAACAACTGGATCCCACTTTAGATTTGTTAAATAAAGAAGCTTTTTAAGTCAAGGCTAAAATTTAACATTTCTTTCTCTTTCTCTCTGGTCTGTGATGGAAAAATCCCTAAGAAAAATGACAGCAACATGAGTAATCATCCAATTGCACACCTTTTCCCTTCTTTTCACTTTCACTTCTTGGTGTTTTAAAGAACAAGAAAAATTAAATAAACTTTCCTCAGTTAAGTACTAGTCATTTTTAAAGAACCTTTCTTTGCTCTACAAATCCACAAAACTGGAGCAAACTATCAAATTCAATTGATAGATTTGACTGAATCTCTCTCAAATTCCATTCTTTTTAGAATTTCAATATTAGGTATAGTGTTCTACTACAAGGCCATCAAATTAATCTTTATTACAGTTACAGTCCAGTGTAAACAAAGAAAAAAGCACTATATTTTATAAAATAGATGCAGCCTTGTCATTCTACTTCTACTTGGTATGGTTGAGTTCTTGAGTAAGAAAAGATCTTCCAAATTGATTGCATTGCAAATAATTCTGTATTGAAGCTATCATCTCTTTGTCTCCAGTCAAAAGGCAAAACAGGACCATAGCAAAAAAGCTGCAATGCAGGAAGGGCTATTCAAAACTTATACTGGCCTTCTAACAGTCCTCACTAACATGGACTCTGCATCAAAGCTTGCTCTAGACTACCACATCCAAAAGTTTATATGATACTTCAGCAGAAACATTGAATAGGTAGTCCTCAATTTATGACCATAATTGAATCTTGAATTAGTCATAAGTCATATTGGTTATTTAAGTGGGTCACCATGTAACAACCCACATCCAATTTTTCAACCATTTTGTGGAGTTGTTAAGTGAACATGGAAGCATAAAGAGAATGCTATGTTCATTAAGAGAATGCCACAGTCATTAAGTGAATCAATTGTCCACAATGAGCTGGAATTTGGAAGCGTTTTAAACTGGAAATGGGAAGCTAACAGCAATTTCTGGCAAAAAAAAAATTTTGTCGTAAGTTGAGGATCCATGTCTGTGTGATGCTGCAAAATACAGGCTGGTTGCAGAGCACCCAAAATGTGATCATGGGGGCGGGGCCATCAATACTTCAAATCTGGGTCATAAGTAGCATTTGGAAAGCCTGTCATAACTTTAAAAAGTCACTAAACAACCGGTTGTATATCGAGAACTACTCATAAACCTGCCTCAGTGATCTAATCTAATTCTTTTACCATTCTCCAGAGACCTTCTTACTTTTGAATGGCCTATAAATAATATAAACATTCTCTTATAGAATGTTCTCATATTAATGAGGGAAGTCTAAACACTGCAACTCCATTTGGAAGATCTAGTTAGGAACTTCTCATATTCCTGATGGCCCAGAACTCCATATCTCTCACACTAATGAGGTTTGTCATCCACTCAACCTTAAGGCTTAATATAAGAAACTATATAGTTGACAAAACCATTAAGTACGCTAAAGGGAATCAATCTAGAAGGAGCCAACAAGAAATGGAATCAAAATATAGTATTTTAGAAAACCGTGCTTTTCCATCAAATTCCAAAGAAGACATATCATAGCAAGCTGTAGTATTTCAAACTGCTAAAGCTCCAGAAGCAAATTACATGCGGCTGACCTTGATTGACCCAGCTGAGACTTGAAAGTTGTAATTCTGAAATTCTAACTGATTGAAGCGTACATAATAATCACATATGAATTACTGTCTAGATATTTATACACAATGGTTTATAAAGCTGTAGAAAAGTATACTGGGCATACATTCTTTCCCCATTTTGTTTATTTGGGGGGAGGGGGGTTCCCCAAAATTCAAAGGGAGGAGTCAGGGCTGCCTATTATAACCAAACTGTGAAATTCTGATTTAGTGTTGATTCAAAACAAGAAAAATATATCTAACTCTAAACACCAGGACTAGACACAGAGAAAGTATGTTTTTCCACCATTCACATTAGAATTTTTTTAAAAAAACTCTGGCAGCATTATAGCTTGTGAGCTACTTGCCTATTATACTTGGAACCATCTCCACAAATCTTAAATACAGGTAGCACCCGACGTATGATCAGAATTTGTGTTGCTAAGCAAGACAGTTATTGAGTTGTGCCCAATTTTACAACCATTTTTGCCACACCAAATTGCTGTAGATGTTAAGTGAATCTGGCTTTCCCCCTTGACTTTGCTTGTTGGACGCTAGCTGGGAAGGTTACAAATGGTGATCACACAGGACCCCAGGATGCTGCAACCATCATAAATACATACCAGTTGCCAAATGGCCAAATTTTAATGGGGATGAGGCAACTGTCATGTGAAAACCAATCATAAGTCACTTTTCTCAGTTCTGTTGTAACTTTGAGCAGTTACTAAATGAATGCTTGCAAATCGAAGACTCCTGTATAAATCTATATGAGCCCTGGGAGGGGGGGTGTATTTACACTAGTCCCATTGTGCACAGTACTATACAGTCACAATAACTTCATGTTGGTCCTTCCTCTGCCTTTTATAACTCCACTTTTTTGCGGTTTTAGGCAGCTTCCTTTTCTTCTTCACTTAATTATGAAGACTTGTGAGCCTAAAAAAAAAAGTTCGTTGTCTACTCTTGCATTCTTTTCATAAAACAAAATATTCTAATATTCACCTTTTAGTCCTAAAAGACCATTGTTTTTGCTCTTGATTCTTCATTTCCCCTTCTAGCAGAATCATCTTTCCCTTTCTCTTAAACAAGTTTTCTGCATATGTTGCTCATTTAGATTAGGAATGTACCCTAATCTCTTTGCTGCCAATTACAATTTTCTTGCTTTCACTAGCTTTCATTGTAGGAAGCTCTTACCCTGAAAGTATAGAAAGCTGTCCAAGGGGCTTTCATTAAGGCCAACCCTTCATTAGGCAAAAGAAAGCAGTCACCCTAAGTGCCAGAGGCGGGATCCTCTGATCATTGTGAAACCTACTGTCATTCCTTCTGGTGGAAACATTGCTTATTCTACTGCTCTAAACCATCTGCTGTCATGGATTCAGTGATGAATGTTACCCTTCTACCAATAGTTTAAAAATAAGATTCAATTGCCAATCCAGTCAGCTTTTATATAGGAAATGAAGAACACATCCTTTTGCAAAATTTGGCTTTAAGTTTTGGTAGCACAATGTCTTGGTAAGTCTTGACTGACCTATCTGGCGGGTCTAGCCTAGTTTTACCATCCAGCCTCTAATCTATATTCTAAATTTTAATTGGGTTTTATAATTGGGATAAGGTTTTAACATTTTTATAAATTTTAGCACGGGGTTATAGTTTAATTCGATTTTAAATATTTATAATTCTGTTTTGTATGTTTTTAAATTCCTGTGCACCACCCCGAGTCCCTTTGGGGAGAGGGGGCGGTTATATAAGTCAAATATAAATAAATAAATAAATAAAAATATTCTCCGACATTACCGTAACAGTCCCTTGGTCCTTTGTTAGGACTTGAGCTGTTGAGCTACCAAACAGCCCCAAAGGCTGTGAATCTCACCAAAGATTAACCACAGAATAATAATAATAATAATGCACACCACAATATGACCGAGTTGCTAAATTATTCCACTGGTCATTATGTTAAAAATATGATTTACCTGTATCCAGAAAGTCATGGGAACACAAAGTGGAAAAAGTTATCAAAAATGAGAAGGTGAAGATCTTGTGAGACTTTCGAATACAAACAGATCATCATTTGGAGCACAACACACCAGATATCACGGTTGTAGAGAGCCAAAGTGTACAGTTTATAGATATTGCTGTTCCTGGAGATAACAGTGTCAAAGAAAAAGAACTAGAAACAATAATGAAATATAGCGACCTGGCCATCGAAACTGGCTGCTGCTACATTGCAATATCTTCAGGGAGGGCTTATTTTGGGGGAGAGCTTATTTTAGCGCATGCACTCAAAAGCCCGATTGGGCTTATTATCCAGGGAGGTCTTATTTTTGGAGAAACAGGGTACTTTCAGTTCCTCATTTCCCATCATCTCATTCTTCCTGCTCTAAATATATCCATCTCAAATACAAACTTTGCAGAAAATGCAGGGCACAAGTCAGCACATTAAAAATATGTCTGGTACATTTTGCAATTATGTTAGTTTAAAACTTTGGTTCAGTGAGGCCAAGTGCAAGCTCGCTCCTTGGTCTATTACCTGCAGTTTTCCAATGGATACAGTATATTTCTCTTCTCACACACCACACACCTGTAATTTAGGTTACCTTATATAGCCAGGGGCCTGGGTCTTCTGCTTGTCTGGTTAAACTTGAAGCATAAGCATGCTTTGGATCATGTCCAACAAGCACTGTCATTTTGTCAGAAGCAGAAAGCAAGTCCTGTCTGTTGCCATCTGGAAGAGCTTTCTCTCAAGGTCCTCCTTGTCTTGTTTCTGCCTGCCAGCCTTCCAGAGACCCTTAACGATCTGTGTCTTTCCACATGCACTCAGCTACAATGCTTTGTGGGCCCAGTGCTGAGGTTGAGATATCGAGATTATGAACGGCTGTTTGATTCTTGCTCTAATTGTTGCATTGTTTCAAAACCTTGTTAGTTCCCTTAGAAACTGGAATTATAACTACACTGACAAGCAAACAAGCAACACATAATATAAAGGCTCAAATGCCTTTTTATACAGTTGTGTTAGAGAATCAATGAAATAATTAGAAGACAAAAATGCTTGACCCAGTTTCAGGAGAATATCCCTCTGTGAGTGCATGCACATGTATTCCACTATATAAATTATATTTTGTTATTTAATTCAGACGTTTTCCAATCAGAAAAAATAAATAATTGAGAAAACTGCTCTTCAATGTAGCCTAAAGTCATCATCATAAAATCTTGTTGCCATGCTGGGAGATTTAGCTTATTGTGGCAATTATTTTAATATGATACCTTGGGGAGGCCCATCCTTTGTATGTAACTCTTGCCTTTGGGTAACACTCTTTTCTGCTCCTGTAATTTTATTTTCATGCCTCAATGACAGAACAAGCATTAATTATGGACAGAGATAATGCCAAGTGATGAATTGTTTTAACCCTGAGATGATAAATCAACTAGCATGGATATATGCTGCTTGCAGTGGCACGATGCCATTTTGTATTCTTTCTGACCCAATGATAGAGTGGAACAAGTAAAAGAAAGGTGCTTAGCAGTCTACTTGTCTATCCATCCACAGGATAACTTTGAAAATTGAAGAGGACCAAAATTAGATGCAGTGGGAGAATTCAGCAAAAGAAAGGTCAGATTTGAAAATGGGCCACATGGATATGGGATATGGGAAAAGAGTCCTGCAATGCATCTTTTTGAGAGGTAGGGCTGGGAAAGTGGTTCATAATGCTACTGATTCCTCCATTCTATGAATCCCTCCTGTACAACCCACAGGAGAACATACCCAGCCTTGACAGTCCACAGACACATATATGCATACTCAGATCCAAGTAGAAACACACATTATGATTGAAGAAAATGCAGACCCTTCTTATGACTTCAAAATTCAAAATTCAAATTCAAAATTTATTTGTATCCCGCCCTTCTCCTTAGAAAAGGACCCAGGGCGGCGCACAGGTCAAATTA
>JAPKID020000168.1:0-21047 GCA_026931265.2 Tropidonophis doriae | reverse complement strand
CACACCCCACACCCCAATGTTAAATACTATATATAACCTACAGGAATTGACAGAGCAATAAGGCACAAGAAGGGCAAATTAGTTAGTTCTTTGTCTACAGTTGCCAAATGTTTCCTTGTATCAGGATCCCTGATATAGGGATATAGGGATCTTTCCATCAATTCTTTTGCCTAAGATCAATTGTAAAGATGGACACAGTTGTAACCTCTCCTTGACACACACACACACCCCACCTTTGGAAAACAGTTTATATTTAAACCTTCCTCTATCTCATATCTTTTCTTCTTACTCAGATGCAACAGGAACATGTTAAACCAGGATAAAATGAAAAAATTTTTTAGTTCAGCCTGTTGTGTGAACTCAATGATTTGTGAAAATTCCAAACTCTTTGTCAAACTGAGTTAGGGGTTAATGTTGTGAAAACCCAGCCACAGAATCATTTCCAGTATGACAATGTATCCTTTGACAGGTTATTTTGCTGTGCTTTTCTGACAGGCTCCATCCTGCGGTAGACATGTAAGCTCTTTCTTCATGTTCTCTAAAACAAATTAACTTATTTTTCTTTTTGTGAAATGCCGAACATGATTCATTTGAAGCATTATGTCTAGAGATGCTACTGTTTTATAGTAATCATTTCACACAAGCCTTCTGTTTGAAAATCATGCTTTAATCCACAGATGAGATTCAAACATATGGTACATGGACATTTTCCAACTCTTCTTAATTGCACATATTATAGGAATTGATGGGGATATTATATATATATATTTACAATTTCTGTTTCTCAAAAGCCAAAAATAACTTTAAAAAAATCATTTTCAGCCTTCTGTAACATATAACTTCATAATTTTGGATCTCTTGTTTTTTTGCTTAACACATAACAGAACGTGTTTCTACCCAAAGCTACATAATACAGGGAATCCTGGCATATGGTGACATGAGAAAGAAAGCACTCTGCTAATATAATGAAATAATGAGAATATTTCTATTAGCAACAGCATATTGTATCTGGAAAATCATGGTTTGTAGTGGTCTGTTTTCTTTCCATTAATAAATAAAATTGATTTACAGTTGGATGGAAATTCAAATGCACACAAGTATCAGGTGTTACGTTTTTATGTATACCAACATTCCTCACTCTGGCAGTCAAAATTGTCTCCAGTAATTTCCAGAGGAACAGTTCACTGTCCTTTCACTGCAGCAAAATGAAAATGTATTGTGGCACTGTAAAGACAAAATTTGTTGTGACATAAGCTTTTGTAGAATAGATTTCATCAGCTGCTCCAAATATTACCTTGAACTATAGAGACAGACAGCAAATAGTAAGATTAGACAAAATATAAAAACATTTGAATCTGATTGATGGGGATTCTATCCTATAACAGCTTATCTCCTAATAAATGTTTTTAGAATACCAACAAGACTTTACTGTTATATTCTGAGCAGTCTTAGCAACTTAAAATGTTACTGTCCCAGAGTAAGCCTATTCAAAACTATTCTCCTAAAACTGTTTTTATTTTTAAAAAGCAAAATTATGAGGAAATCCATATATTTTTCCAACTCAGATGTAGGGCAGTTAAGTTGACAAAGATCACTGGCTGTTTCTTATGTCCATATTGGCTGCACCAAGCTGTGAATAAAGATAGAATCTCCCAGTTGTTCAACTCGTGTGCAAACTGTAAAAGCTTCCATTTTTGCAGTTAACTCTTGGGAAGCAGCTGCTTGCCAGTTGTTTTGCATTAAAAAAATGAGGAAATGTACTGCCATGTTTGATTGACATACTACGTTCTGAATAAAAAATAAAATAACCTTATGTAATCAACTTGACGGAACTGATAATTCATTTGTTTTGGTCCAAGTCAGCAAAATAGGTGAGAAAGTACGAAAGCTGAATAAAGTAATTTTTAATAACGATATCAGGACTATGGTTCATATGTTCCTATAATAATTTAAACTTTTTTTCAGATTTGATTTTTTTTTCAGATTTGAAAGAAAGTAGTATGAAAACAAGAATTTAGAACAGTTTTTATGTAAAATGAATTTCGAAAGTGCAGTTGTTAAACTAAAGAAAGCAGCTTCTTTCTCCAAAAGTAAATCAGTCACTGGATGGAAAACTGAGCAGTTGATGAAGTCACTGGGCCTAGCCAGCCTCTGATGAGTGATTTTAACCGTTTATAAAAAGGATTTACTCTATAAATTAACCTTTTTTCTCTTACACACCAGCTACTCCTGCAGAAGCACTCAAACCTTTCTGTTCCTCCTCTTAGCAGCAGCAGGAAAGAAGAAAATTAGGTGGAGATGGGATGAGAAGGGGAAATGATTAGGAGGGAAAGAAAAATGGGAGATCCTGGCTGACAGGAAATAAGCAGAGAAGAAAGAGGGGGGGGGGGAAGTATGTTAGGATATTACAAAAAGAATTAAATTTGCCAGGCAATCTGTTCTTCCAAGCAAGAATTAGTTACAAGTAATCCTCAAATTGGGTTGTAAACCATTGTTACATGGGCCACCACATGACCTGACTAGGTTTTGCTACTATTTTTGTGATGGCTGTTGTTAAGTGAATCATGTGGTTGTTAAGCAAATCAAGTGGTTGTTAAGTGAATCCATTCTCCCAAATGGGGGTATTTTTTCAGAAATGGGGGGGAAATTAGCAGAAACTGGCAAAAAAGTCACAAATCATGGTGCTATGACCATGGGACACTGCAACCCATTGTAAATGCAAACTGGTTGCCAGGTGCTCAAATTGGAATCGTGACCACAGGGATGTGTGTGCAGCAGTCATAACTTCAAGGCTGATTATAAGTAACTTTTTGAGTGTCATAACTTTGAACAGTTGTTAAAATGATTGGTCATTAAGTAAAGACTATCTGAGTATCAAGGGATCTATAATTTCTATCATGCTATCAATCTGTCCTTCTTGCCACTTTCTTTTAGTTTTAGCAACTTCTATTCTCATCAGGAAAATCCATATTGGGATCATCTCTGAGTGACGTTCTTACTTTCCCCTAACAATATTTCCTTCCAGAAACAAAAACAAATAAAAAACAAAATGGAAATTCCAGTCCAAATGTAACCTGAGGACTACCTGTAGTAGCTAAAATATTAGACCAAAACAAAATATATTAAGTGTCAATGTCATGCTTTCTCAGAAAGCTTCCTGAGTAATGTGAAGTCAATCAGGATATCTTCAGTGTTATCTTCCCATAAGATTGTTATAAGTATAAATGGAAGAATCATGATCACAATGTTGAATTATTTGCAGGTATAGAGACATAAAGCAGATAAGGTAATTAACAACCTGGCAAACTACAGTGCCACTCTGAGTTGTCAAAGGAGAGCTGCTGAAAATCATTAACGTGGATGAAATAAACTTACATTATTCAGCAAGGATGATCTATGAGTTCCCATGACTTGGAAAGTTACCCGATGTACTTTTGGCTTGCCTCATGGCTAATTCAGCATGAATGCTCCGAGAACTACACAATCCCAGGGCTGTGTTCTTTGGTTTCCTACCTGAAACTAAAACTGCAATATTGGTATTTATCCAAATTTTGGTATTTTTTTTTATTATTTAAGGTAAACAGGAGAAAAGAGAATTAAACCAGAAAAAAACTGAAGTGAATTATAAACAGCTTACTCCAAGAGAAGATAGCTATAGATCTGCATAATTATTTTCCCACCTTTGTTCTCTAACTAGAACAGCCCTTTTCTTAGGACTGCTATCATTTGGATGACCATTAGTGGCAGCAAAGAACGTATGTATCTTTGTTGCCATTTCATAATCATCCACCTTTGTAGAACCAGATATGGCAGTTCCAACTGCCATACCTAGTCTTTTTGGGGGGAGGGGAGGGGGGCTTTGAATCAGAGTTGACTCCTAGTGACTGCCTAAACTAGTCTCTGTAATTTTCTTGGCAAGATTTCAAAAGTGGTTTAGCACAGCCTGCTTCCTAAGGCTGAAAGAATGACTAGACCAAGGTATCCAGCTGGCTTTGCATCCAAGGCAGGACTAGAACTCAGAATTCCCTAGTTTTCAGACTGGTGTCTAAACTGACTCTCTCCATTCCATTTGTCTTTTTAAGTCATTTACTCAGAGATGGAACTTGTACTTTTAAAGCTATTTTTTAAAGCTATTTTTAAAAAATTAATATTAATGCAACATATTTTTGGTTTATTTAATCATTTTATTTAGAAAGCTGCTGGACTGCAAAATGACACCGGGAAGTTCTCATAATTAAAGGAGGGGAAAACCCCCCAGTAAGAACAAAAAACACATGGTCAATGTGTTAAATGAAGGTAATCATGACTATGTCTGTATATTCTAATATGTGACATTTCGAGGCAGGCAAGCAACTGAATTAAGATCACGGACAACAGAGGATTGGAGGAATGTGTGCTCTTGTCTCACCCACAGAAGACTCACATGTAAAAATGTTAAATATACAAGTATATATTCAAGAGTGATATATAAAGGGGGAAGAAAATAACATAGTCAGGATAGATTAGTGAAGGTAAGGGAATAAGAAGTAATACTAAATTATATTTGAGTTTGCGGAAATATCATCCCAAGAAAACATAAACTTAGATTTGAAAGAGGCACCTATAACAACAGAAGAAGAAAGGGAGAGAGGAGGAGAGAATGAGAGGAAGAGGAGGGAAAGAAGAAAGAGGTCAAGAGGTCAAGAGAGGAGGGCAGAAGAGAGAGAAAGAGAAGGAGTGGGCAGGAAGGGGAAGAAGAAGAATAGGAGTAGGGGAGAGGTAAGGGAAGAAGGAAGAGGAAGGAGAGGAGGAAGGAAGTAGAGAAAGGAGGGAGGAAGAAAATAAAGGGAAAATAAGGTGGTGTTACAACAAGGGATGGTAAATAAAGCAACCCAAACTGTATATTATAACCTATTAAATGGAATAACAAATGTATAAGAATGACAAATGAAAAGAATAACAATTATGTGAATGTATACTTACAATGGTATGCAAGAGAATAAAAAATAATAAAAAATTGCAAAAAAAGAAGACTCACATGTACAAGACTGTAATGTACAATACTGTCCTTGCAACTATAGCCCTTGGACAGGAGGACATTTGATTAAATCTTCTGCCCTGATGATTATGAGTTATGAAATTAGGGCCATTAGGTTCCCATTCCAGTCACTATCTTACATGTCAGGCAGCTCCTACTTTAATTTTCATGATTCCATTGCACAGTCCAAAGCTACCCCAAACCACCCCAGTGAATTGCCCAAATCCATGAGGAATCATTGACAGGGGGCAACATTTCTGACACACAGCACAAAATGAAGCGTTAACAGTCCACTTATACTTACTTTTGTTAGCCTCGCTTCCATTCACTTCATCAATAGTGTAGGGAAAACCAAATTCAGTCATATACGCATGGCTGATTGCTCCCGAAAGACCCATATTGGTTATCTTCAAGGGACATGCTTTGGGGAAAGCAGATAAGAGCCCAGGAAATCCACACTCTATTGGAGAATTGGCAGAAGGAAGGACCTACATAAGGAAATAAGAAGCAATAAAGTATCACCTAATCTTGAACACACTATAAAAATAATTAAAATGTTGTAGGCCCACGCTTGAACATTCTGCTTTACAAGAAAGAGGGACCCCAACAATAAAGACTTGAATAGATGTTGGGGAATACAAGGCAGGAAATCCTAGAGATCTGATTTACTGGCCAGTTTAGGGGAGGTAGCCAGTTTTTGTCAAGTGTATTGGATTACTTTGATTGTTATGCAAAGTCGCCCTTTCAAGAAGGCAGCAAGAGATGGAATATTCAACTGATAGAAAATGGAGTCTTGGGGTTTCCCTAGGCTGCAATTCCCTTGTAAGGGTTGCCCTTGAGCTGTATTGCAGGCTGGTAAGGCGGCTTATATTCTTTGATTTAGATAGGATTGCAGGGGACTTTGGAGGAGAGAACATGATGTAGTCTCCATTTTGTTTATTAGGTTTATTTTCTCCACTACACTCAACTGAGAGTCAGTTTGGTCTAGTCCAGGGGTGTCAAACTCACATTGTCATGGCAGTGTCACGTGACATATCGGGACCTTCCTCCCCTTTGCTCAACTGGGCATGGGTGTGACCAATGTGTGAGACCCTTGGGCCAGGAGTTTGACAGCCCTGGTCTAGTTGTTAAAGCATCAAGCTAGAAACTGGGAAAGTGTGAGTTCTAGTACCAATTTAGGCTTGAAGCCAGATAAGTGATCTTGGGCAAGTCATTCTCTCTCAAGAGGCAGCAACAGTAAAGTACTTCTGAAATCTCACTAAGAAAACTGCAAGAAAACTCTAATCATCTTGTTAGGGACTTCTTTCAAAGTGAAGTTCAAGAACACAACTCTAATGATTTTTATTTCTCAAACAGATCTATTTTTTTTTCAGGATTAGATGCAGAGGAGCCTTCTTAGTGATGATCTCTATTCTTTAAAGTTATCTATCAAGCCCCTATGGATTTTCTTTTGCAACCTTTTTTTAAAGTACACAACATTTGTTCTAATAAGCTTTTAAGTTTAGTAACATCAGATGTTATTGTTTTGTGTGACATTGTATCTTTCTGACTTTGGGTGTTTTTTCACATTCTGAAAGAAATTAAGACAATGATTTCAAATATCTTCAAGCAGCTGATATTCCTTTAAAATTGATTTTTAATTCATAACAGCAAAAATAAACTTATTATTTTTAACAAATGTTCAAAAATCTGATCAGGCACCCAGTTTCTATATTTTTGGATTAACATTTTCTTTCTTATAGGATTTCACTGCAAGATCTGATGACTGGAAGTTTACCTCTGTGCTTATTGTAAAAAATGCACTTCCCACTTTTCTGATATTCTGCCCTAGAATACGCTCAATGCAAGTTTGTCCTCTTTCCAGCAAATTCCCATACTTTTATTTCTTCTGAGGTGGAGCATATTCTGTAATTAACTAGATCAGTTTAAAAGCCAACTCCATAACAGGTTATTAGACAAGTTGAAAACATATCTATGCAAAAATGAATGAACTCCCTCTATGTCACCTCTGTTCCAGTCCAGGAACCAATTCCTAATTTATTGAAAATTGTGAATTTGCTGGGGTCTTGCCTTTGGCAGTAGTCCCATGCAGATGGAAGCCCTGATTAGAACAATAGTGTTTCTGCTACGGAGAGAGACTTATAAAGAAAAACTGGAAACTGGACTTTTAAGCCATCTAATTCAGCCTTGGTTAACCTGACTGGCATTAGCTCTCTTGATATTTCAGGCAAATGATGCCTACCTGGAGATGGTTGGGGCAGAACCTGGAATCTTCTGCATTGAAAACATCCAGTTTATCATTCAGTTGTGGCATTTTCCTTATAAACATGAGCCAGAACTAAAACAGCTTAATTCTGTGTTCTGACCCCAGTAGTTTTTTGACAGTATTCCTTCTTCAGTTGACAGCAATTTCTCTTCAGTTTCAGCTGGCTGCTTCATGCTCTTTCTTGAACAACTGGATAAGAGAATTTTCCTCTTCTCTCACTGAAACCCTTTAAAAGGTTTTTTTTTAATCTGAAAATTCTGTTAGAAACAGGCTATGCCTACATCTCATAAAAAGCTGAACTGGAAAACTGATAAAATGGATGAAAAAGGCCACAACAGCATGCAAGAACAATTTGGTTTCAGATGGGGGACTGAGGAACTTGCTGGGACTCTAACGGAGGATCTCCTGGTGACACCAGCCTGTACATAGAGCAGACTGCAAATGGCAAGTGATGTCCTTTGAAATAATACTCCCCCTTTTGCCACGCTACTGTTATTTCTTCAAGAAGTTGAATTGCCATTTTACAAAAGGAACCCACAACTATAACTTGAATACATGTAGGTTATTAGTCCTCAGCGGAAGAAAGCATTTGAGATTAGCTAGCCATAAAATAGAGTGAAATGGATTGGGGGATTATTAAATAAATGTAATGTTCTTTTGTTTTTGTTTTTTCTCTTCTTCTTAGTGTTTCCCCCACAAATTCTGGGTTTACCTGTTTTGGTTGTGATAGGAATTGATTACTGGTTATCAGTCTGATGTTATGAGAAAGAGTGACTGGCCCTAAGTCACCCAGCTGACCTTTATGCCTAAGGCAAGACTAGAATTTACAGTCCTCTGGTTTCTAGCTTGGTGCCTTAACCACTAGACCAAACTAGCTCTCATTCTTTTAAATTATTTATTAAAATATCTCAAGTACCTGGCCCTCCAAATAAAACACATATTATATAAGAGGCTTATTTAGTTGCTTTTCTCCATGTAAAATTTCAGTTTATATTTCATGCCAAAACCAAATTATTTTAAAGAAAAGAAAAAGAATTTTCTTTCTGTATTTTCTACAAGCTCTTAGGAAAAAATAACTTGAGTGTCACAAAGAAAACTGAGAAATGTCTTCTACTTGTGGCAGACTAATGAGAAAATACCTCAGTTCTATTATAGCTAAGTAGATGGTTTGCATTCAAACTTTTTGAAAAACAGAATATTTCACTAACAAGTGGGAAGCCTTTGCATTCTATTCCTAGCTGCACTAATGTTGTATTATAATTTATTTTTAAGTGATATCCAGTTTATAAAACAGACTTTGGTTTAGAATTAGAGCATTCACTGTGAGATGTGTAGCAAATAAATTTAATAATAATAAAATAATACTAATTTATAGGAAGCAATAACTGAGTTAAGAAGAATTGGATCTTTAAGTGACATAGAGAAACACGTCTCATTTCTTAGAAAGATTGGAATAAATTTTTCCTGCTATGACATGTATGTCAGACATCACAAATTAAGGTTGTCAAAGGCCCAGTTTATTAAAGGCATATCTTTTTCTCTATAGCAATTTGAAATACAAAATAAATATTCAAACTTAGATGATCTACATTATATGCCAAGGAGAAAAAAATCTGCAGCTTAAGAGTCAAGATGCAAAAATAAACCATTTTGCCAATTTTCAAATTAATTCTTCTCTTAATAGAAACTGTAAGGTGCTACTAACAGTACTAGATTTTTATTTCCACTGGAAATTTTACCAGTCTTATTCAACTGGGGATTATAAATACACTTTTCCCTGTCTTACTGCAAATGTAAAAGCTGGCTCATAAAAAGGGAAATGATACTAACGGCTCCAGGATATAGAGGCAACTGTCATACAGACACTCTTGACATTTTAAACAATGCCCAAACCTTCAGAGTTAGTCTTATAATGGACTGTAACTGTCCTCACCAAGCCAACATGAGAATTTACTAGGAGTTCTGTAGAACAAATCAGGATTCCTTTTAGCTGATCAATAAAGATATATCAAAAAGTGGCTTCTGAACAAGGCACTAAGACTGTCCCCATCTCTATCCTTTCCTTGTGCAATATATGTTTCTACAGCAGAAAAGTGGAAAAAATGCAGCTCACAAACTGCAAAGCTGCCCTGAAGTTCATTATACATTGGTTACTATGTCAGCAGCTGTGGGGAAAACAGAGCAAGAAACCAAGGGTGGAGACTTGTAGAAATTCTTATAAGTAAGGAAATGACCCAACCACAAGCCAAGTGGAATTCCTTTGTAAGTTGTAACACAGAAAGCTTGCAATTTGAACTTCAGCAGAGATACAGCATAATGTTCCTTCAGAAATTCCATAATTTATATATCATCAAGGTCTCCAATTACGCAGAATCATGCCATGTATAATTCTACGTGCTTGAATAAGCTTACATTCTATCTTTCTTTCCTGATGCCACAAAATGGCATTCATCCACAGAATTCTGAGATGGTCTCTAATTCAGATACTGAAGAGGTCAAGGACAACTGACTTTCAATGGATCAAGAACTCTTACAAGTTATAATTCACCAAGTGGTGTTAGGCTACTTACTCCTATAGACAGTGCACATAACTATGGACTAAAAATGTAACTGGAACATAAACACTTCTTGATTTATTTATTGGGAAAAACAAGATTATGGCATATTCACATTTTTATAAACGATTGTAATATTTCAGATCCAAGGTAAAATTTGGACATAGAAAGAAATGGTGGGATTCACTCCAGGGTAAGGATACTGTAAAATTTCCATTCCCTCCCTACTCCAGGGGAAGGTTGCTGCAGCATCCCCATTCCCTCCCGATCAGCTGGGACTCAGGAGGCAGAGAATAGATGGGGGTGGGCTAGTCAGAGGTGTTATTCACCGGATCTCCAAACTACTCAAAATTTCCGCTACCAGTTCTCCATAACTGGTCAGAACCTGCTGAATAACACCTCTGATATAAAGTGATAAAATTATCCCAAGATAGAACAGAGGCTATTACATGGTTATATGATGGTTTACTCATGTACTTTCTGCATGTTTTTCTGCCATGAATTTTTGTTTTATTTTAAACTGGTTTTAACATTTTTATGTATTTTGTGTATGTTGTGTATACAAACGTGACAAGATAGATAGGTAGGTAAATAAATAACAAATTACTTCTTTGCTTCTCAATTTCTTAACCTTATACCGCATTCCCTTGCTTTTTAATTTTCTTCACCAATTATGTCTGTTGGAAAACACTCCCCGTTTTTATTTGCTTTCTCTGAATTAAGCGCAGCAGGACTCACTTGGTTGCCTCTAGGTGACAAGGTACCATCAAGTATGGATTCCTTCAAAATAAAAGTGAGTCACAAGTGTACATTCAAAGTCATTTAGTGCTTCAGGAAAGTAAAATGGAATAAGCTGACCTTGCCAGCCTCATCAGAAAATGTTATTTCAGGTCAATGAGCATATAATGATGATCATTTCTGAGCAGGTAACAGGGACCCACGGGGTAACAATAATCTTTGGAGTAAGATAGCTTAAGATAGCAGTATTGTTAAATAGACAATCGCAACTCTTATTTCTGATCTGTCATGATGCCAGCTTTAAATTCTTGATGAAACATGGCAACCCACATGCTGTGTGTCAAAAGTATGCTGAATTATGAAGAAAGAAAGGATGGAAAGAAAAGAAAGGAAAGAAGGAAGGAAGGGGAATAGAACTTTCTAAAGACAGTATTAAAAAGGCAGAATCAAATCTGGTTCATCCTTCCCAAAATAGTAACAGCCCAAACCAAAC
Source organism: Tropidonophis doriae (assembly GCA_026931265.2). NCBI lineage: Eukaryota > Metazoa > Chordata > Lepidosauria > Squamata > Natricidae > Tropidonophis > Tropidonophis doriae. The sequence continues at coordinate 9,978 of JAPKID020000168.1, read as the reverse complement.
TTAATTATAATAACCATGCTTTACTTGCTGTTCTAGCAAATGGAATTCAGCTCTTGCCCTCTCTTCTGGGCTAACTGTTACGCCATCCAAAACCTGAAGGTTAGGTAAGCGAAATATAAGGAGAGGGCGGTGGGAAATTTTACGTGATACCTAAGAAAAGAAGAGAGATGCATAAGGTTAATCCAGGCATTAAAACACGGGTGTCAAACTCTATCGCATCATATGACTTATTGCAACTTTTTTGCCTTTGCAGAGCTGGGCTGGGTGTGGCCTATGCATGATGCATCTGGCTCACAGGCTGCCAGTTTGACACCCCTGCACTAAAGCATCAGGTTTTCCATATCCACATCCTTTCCAAAGGTCTAAGTCCATTCCTTGACTTAGTTGAAAGTGAAGACAGATATAACACAATTAACACCTCTAACATTAGCACAGGGTAAACTCAGATGTAACATTCTTGAAAAGGCAATCCATTTTTAGAACTTTAAAAGACACCCATGCAATGCTTATAAGAACAACAACAACAAATCACATAAATTTTAAATGTGTTGTGCAGTTCTTAATTTGAAAGAGAAGCTATATTGGTAATTAGAAAAGAGAGAAGATGACAAGACTTAAAATGGCTGCTTTGGTTTTGCATCAAATATTTTTATCTCAACCTACTGAAACCAGTGTAAATGAACAGCTGAATATAGCAAGCAAGCAGTAATAGGAATTATTGGGGCTGTGAATGCTTCAGATTCAATTCCAGAAACATGCTTTTGAAGCATGGAGTGCATGAATGCAGGATCTCTTTGCAATTTCTTAAAGTAACTGCTTCTCTTGGGATCAAACAAAGAATAAATGAATGGTAGTCCTCATGCTCTCTGAAATTTGACTTCAAGTTCTGCAATGTCTCATTTAATATATATATATATACTCTATTTGAATGGAATCTATAAAGTGGTTAACCTAAAGCCTATACAAAAATTTTAACAAAAAGTTTTAAACAACTTAAAAAGATACTCAAATGATGCTCACATTTCAAAGTGAAACAGTAAAACAGGAAATAGAGAAAAAGAACTTCAAAACCACAGAATACAAAACATTAATTTAAAAAAAATAAAGCAATAACTAGAAATATGCTACACATAAACATATTAATGTGCCTTGGCAGTGAAGCATTTTTTTCTCTTTAACATTTGGAGACTATTACAGGTAGTCCTTGACTTACGACCACAATTGATCCTCAAATTTCTGTTGTTAAATGAAACATGTTAGGAGAGTTTTGCCCCATTTTATGACCTTTCTTGCCACAGTTGCTAAGTAAATCGCTGCAGGGGTTATGTTAGTAACACGGTTGTGAAGTGAATCTGGCTTCCCCATTGACTTGGCATGTCAGGTGGTCACAAAAAGGTGATCACATGACCCAGGGACACTGCAACCCTCATGAATACAAGTCAGCTGCCAAGCGCCTGAATTTTGATTATGGGGATGCTGCAACAATCATAAGGGTGAAAAATGGTCATAAGTCACTTTTTTCAGTCTGTGGTAATTTTCAACAGTTGCTAAACGAACTGTTGTAAATCAAGGACTCCCCACACAGTTTTGGCATCTTGAACTCATTTACATGGTTTCTCAAGAACATGTTGAGCAAAGCACGTATTTAGCGAACCGATAGTAAACAGGTTAGGAACCCATCCCTGTATTGCGCTTAATATCTTGAATCAATTCGTAACCGTTTATTTGTTTATTTGTTTATTTGTTTATTTGTTTATTTGTTTATTTATTTATTTATTTAATTTATATCCCGCCCCATCTCCCCTAGGGGACTCGGGGCGGTGCACAGAAATATAAAAATATAAACAGTACAATACAAACCATTTAAAAATAGATTAAATTAGATTAAATTAGTTTACGGCAAGTGGGTAGACACTGAAAGATGCTTTGATGTTAATGCAGCAAGCAATACAGTATTTTCTAAATGGGAAAATGAGGAATATTTAGAGGAGTGAAACAAAGGGTACTATAAACGTAAATGAATGTTATTGTTCAAAATAGTATACTCACTGGATTTCCGTATATTGAAAGTTCTTTAATACAAGGAAGATATTCAAGTTTTTCAAGTTCGACCAAATCCTGCCCCCAAAATAAAAAATAAATATTGTTCAATATGTTTTCACAGGTAATCCTCATGTAATGACCAATCCTTCAGTGGTCATTGTGGACCACCTGTGCAGCCTTCCCCAGCAGAACCATATTCATACCACACCTTGGGCACCACTTATACATTCTCCCTTTCCTGCTAGCAGCTATCACCAGCTCTTCCTGCCTGCTGGCCTGCTTGCAAGCTATCTGGGACCTCCATAAGAACCTGCAATCCTTGCTTAATGACAACAACGAGGACTGCCAGAATTGCCATCACTATGTGATGGTTGCATGACATGGTGCTTTAAGAATTGCATCATGCGCAATCCCCGCCCTCTCCCCAGCTTTTGGCGCATGATGGATCCATTTTTCACTCTCCCCAAGCTTCAGAGACTTTCTAGGAGCTGGGGGAAGGTAGAAACAGCCTCCCCTGCCCACCTGGAGACCCTCGGGAGGTTTCCCTGAAGACTCTGGAGGGCAGAAAATGGCACTCAGGCAATCTGGAAGTTTGGGAACAGTAAATTCTGGTTTGCACATAGGTCCGTTTTTCACCCTCCAGAAGCTGCCGGAGTGCAAAAAACGGCCGGAAAAGTAGGCCAAAGTCAGCTGGCCAGCACTGGCGTGCGTGCTGGATCTGACAGAGCAAGGCTGAGGTATAAGACCTACTGTACCTGAATTCTGTTGAGACCAAGGAAAAGCTTCTGTAGTTTTCCCAAGGGAAGCAAATTGTTGAGTTCACGCAGACGATTCTCTTCCAGGTGAAGAGCCAGCAAGGAGCACTGTCTGGCAAAAGAATTCTCACCGATAACTTTAATTTTGTTATGATCCAGCACCAATTCCTGCAAAATCTGCAGGCCTTCGAGCCCTTCAATGTGGCTGATTTCATTTCCTGTTACACCAAAATCAAAAGTGAATAGGGAAAAGATGCAATGGACAAATGAACAACTGAAAATAATTAAAAGGACAAACATTTCAGAATAATTATATCCTCTCCACTCAGCCCAAAACATACCACTGAACATCAGGTCTTGTTAAGGGATACTTGCAACCTCCATTGATTGTGGTACTTAATGTTCCTTTTTATGAAGTATCTCTGAATAAATGTGGTATTTATTTGATCTGAAATTGAGTCATGCTTATATTTTTGTGAAATATTGTGAAATATTGTGAAATATATTGGGCTACATAATTTATTTCAAAATTAGTGTATCAAATGAACTCAGCAGCTGGTGGCTTATTATGCTGAATCCAGGTTATTATAACAACTATGATTTAATCAACAAACTATAGTTACAATAACACAGAATTATTTAAATGTGTTAACAATTAATACCCCAAGCTAATCAAGTTGGCTTTCCATGATGGGAAACCAATGATGTCATAAGAACAAACAAATATATGATTTGAAATCCATGTATACAATATTTCTCCCTCCCTCCCCTTTTCTCTTTTCTTTTTCTTCAAGTTAACAGGTGCCTAGACCAGGGGTGTCAAACTTGCGTCCCATGGTCTGAATGTGTCATGTACTGACCACGCCCACCCATTTTAGCTATGGGGGAAAGGCGGGATATGCAGTGGTGGGTTGCCAATTTTGTGATTACTGGTTCGGGTACGGTCCCGTGCATGCTCAGATGTTCATGCGCAGAAGCATCTGGGTGGGTGGGCGGAGCCTCCTGCTGCCACTACTACTGGTTTGGCCGATCCAGGCAGAACCGGGAGCAAAACCACTGAGGATTTGTCACGTGACGATAACATGACAATGTGAGTTTGACACCCCTGGCTTAGACAAATTCCTGTGGTTTTTGGTAAGATTTTCTAAGTGGTTACCATTGGCTGCTTCCTAGAGTTGAGAGTGATTGGCCCAAGGTCATCCATTTAGCTTCGTGCCTAGGATGCACTAGAATTCATGGTTTCCCAGTTCCAGCTGGTGCCTTAATCCTATTCCAAATTGGCCTTCTCTTTAATATTTAATAATTAATACATTTAATATATTATTCTTTATTTTGTAGTTTGAATTTGTCCTATGTCACTTTACCTGCCCAGACTCTATATTACAAAGTTGGGAAGCCATATAAATTTAATAAATGATTAACCAACCAAGAAAGTGATATCTGCTTTGTATGTGGAAGCATAGCAAATGTATATTTACAGGAAGAACTGAAATGTTTTCCCAGGCAAAGGCTACCAAGCAGATATATTTTTTTCACACTACTGAATAGAACCAGCTAGACACTAATGCACATTTCACGCCCATGTTTCTGCTTAAACTTCTTCAAATCAGCTATTAGCTCTGGGGAGTAGAAAATATGCTTTTCCACACAGGGAATAGCTTTTAAGAGATTCATACTGTGGAATCAGCACAAAGTATAAGAATTGTTCCTCGACTCATGGCTCAATCTACACATACACTAACACTCTTCAGAAGCTCTGTCAACAAAGGAAACAATACAGGGGATCCGATCATAAAAATTCTATGTTACATTCAGTTGGATCAGAAGAGGTAGAACTTTTTCCAATCTTACCTCCATTTGAGTGTTGGGTTTCAATTTATTTTACTATCGGTTTGCTCCCGCATGCGCAGAAGCGTCCAGGTGGGTGGGCGGAGCATCCCACCACCGCCACTATAGGTTCGCCTGATGAGGGGCAAACCGGCAGAAACCCACCTGTTCCATTCACAGGTTTTGCTTATATTAATAGGTCTGCAAATTATTTTTTTTTTCAAATCAGAGATAGAGTGGCATAAAATAACACTGGCTTTGTGGGAGACGTATTTTCTGAATTTAGTATTAAAACGACCCATTTTCAATCTTGTTTTTTTGAGAGGATATTTCTAATTTTCCAAAAGGGGAAAAGGAGGGGGGGGCACGATATAGGCTTTCCCCCTACCCAACCTGTTTGTGATATTATACCATAATAGCATCATAAAGGAACTTACCTGATGAAACACATTATCTGGATTACTGATGTAGGCTTTATGATATGGTGCCTATAAAGCATGTTATTATTTGATCTAATGGTGATCCTCCTTAGGGATTACTGTTAGGGATCACATTTTCATTTGGTATTTGAATATATTGCTGCAGGGCATAATGTTCTTCTTTAAAGTACTAGTCAGCCATGGTCTTTTTCAGGATATTCTGCTCCATGTACCACCCTATAAGAATTTAACTTTTCTGCAAAAGGAAACTACAACTACATGATAATAATATTGAACTAAGCTGCTATTGTTACTTACCCTGTAAAAACAAAAACTTCAGATTCTTTAGCCTACTAATCTGTAACAAGACCAAATTTGTAATTCCATTATAGCCCAAATGGAGAACTTCTAAACTCTCCATTATTGGAGACAAGCTTTCATTGACTCCTGCATCCCTAAAATAAAAACAGAGTCTGAGTCAGAAAGAATAGTCTAGTAAAAACTGAATGTGGAAATAAAATTCTGCAAAGATTTTCAGGACCTGTGCTGGGCTTTTGAAACATTGTATTGAAAAATTGTATGGGAAAATAACATCCTGTTATATTGTGGGAAATGAGGCAGTAATCTAAACATGAACTTTAAGCAATGATGTGGAAATCCATTTTTTCCCCGTAAGGAAATAGAAAAGAAAATGGGAATAGCTATAAATTACTTTTTAAGTTTTTTAAAAAGGTTTATGATGATGATCTCTTAGCAATATTTTGACAATATGTCCAGCCATATGTTCTGGATTTTCTCCATTTCACTATGGTTTTTCAGTCTTACCCTGGATGAGAATTTTTGAAAGATGCCAGTATAAAAGCTCTTGTTGACATACGATGTCCTGGATATTAGCACATCCAGTAGATTGAAAGACCGGCAATGAGTCATGTAATAACCTACAATGATTTATTTCATTACTGGGCCAGGGTCAATTGGTTCTTCTACTTAACTAGAATAAGCCATGTCACAATTAAGAGTCTTTTCTTACGTAGCTTGGGTCTTTGGAATCAATGGCCACTACCTTATGTCAAGGTAGATCAAACTAGGAATCCAATATCATGTATATCAGTACTACTTTTTCTGTAAAGTTATAGTAACAGAACATAGAATAGAATAGAATAGAGTAGAATAACAGAGTTGAAAGGGACCTTGGAGGTCTTCCAGTCCAACTCCCTGCTTAGGCAGAAAACCCTACACCATTATAAACAAATGGCTATCCAACATCTTCTTAAAGACTTCCGATGTTGGAGCATTCACAAGTTCTGGAGGCAAGTTGTTCCATTGATTAATTGTTCTAACTGTCAGGAAAACCTTCCAAGTTTAAATAAACAGCCGTTTATCTTCATGAGAACTGGGGAAAGTCTTGTCTGAGCAATTTACTCAGGTCTACTTTGTAGTGCCGGATAAATGGTGTCGCCGATGACCACGTTGTAGCTTTACAGATATCTTCGACCGAGGCCTGAGTGGCCCATGCCACTCCTGGTGGAGTGTGGCAGGATATGTCTGGGAGCTCGGCAGGACTGGCAATCGTAAGCAAGGGTAATACAAGCCTTCAGCCACCGGCCAATGGTGTTCGCTGATGCCTTCTGGCCCATGGTGGCCGGTTGAAAGGAGACAAAGAGTGTCTCTGTGCGCCGGAACGATTCAGGGCATTTGACATAACAGCGCAGAACACGCCGTACGTAGAGACGGTGACAAGTTCGCTCTTGTGGGTGCGAACAAAAATCCGGAAGCACCAGTTCTTGCGACCTGTGGAACCATGTATTTATTTTAGGATTGAAAGTCAGGTCCAAATGTAGGACTACTCTGTCAGGATGGAAGATGCAAAGGTGATGACGTACCGAAAGCGCTGCCAACTTAGACACCCTGGGAGCAGAGGTGATGGCCATGAGGAACACCGTCTTGAGAGTCAACAGTCGGAGAGAAATGTCGCTAATGGGTTCAAAGGGCGAGGCTGTAAGAGCCTGCAGCACCAGGGTGAGGTCCCAAGTGGGGTATCGGTGAACCATAGGCGGACACAGGTTAGTCGCACCTTTCAAGAAGGCGCGAACCCCTGGATGATGGGAAAGCGAGTGACCCTGACCGTCGGCTATGATAGTCGAGAGGGTGGTGACCTGGTGCCATAGAGTGTTAGGCGCCAGCCCTTTATCCATCCCCAGTTGGAGGAAGTCCAGAACTTGTGGCACCGAAGCCTCAAAGGCATCGAGGCCGGATGATCTACGCCACCTGCAGAAGGCGCGCCAAGTGGCTTCGTAGATGCGGGTTGTAGAAGGCCTGCGGGCTGCCTGAATGGTGGAAATAACCTTGTCCGAGAACTTCAGTCTGGTCAACAACGCCCGCTCACATGCCAAACGGCTAGTTGCAACGGTTGTGGGTTCGGATGGACGAGGGCACCCTGTGAGAGGTGAATTTAATCGTCTGGAATCTTCCATGGTCGCGAGAGTGACAGATGGATCAGATCCGCGTACCATGGGTGCCGCGGCCACATGGGGGCGACCAACAGAACCTCCGCCCGCTCCTGCAGGATCTTTTGAATGACTAGCGGCAAAATCAGAAGTAGTGGAAATGCGTACAATAGTGTCTGCGGCCAGGAGGTACGGAGAGCGTCCATACCCTCCACCCCCGCAATACGGTACCTGGTGTAGAAGCGGGGGAGGTGTGTATTGGAAGGATGAGCGAACATGTCCACCTGTGGGTGGCCAAACCTCTGGGAGAGGTCCTGAAAGAGATCTGGGTGCAGCCTCCACTCCGCCTGATCCATAGTGGCCCGGCTCAACCAATCTGCCTGGGTGTTTGCTGTACCCGAGATGTGCTCCACCCGAATTGACAGCACGTGAACTTCGGCCCAGTGCATCAGTCTTTCCGCCTCCGCCATCAAGGCCCTGGAACGCGTGCCATCCTGATGGTGGACATGCGCCTTGGAGGCCACGTTGTCCATGAGAACAAGGACGTTGTTGGAAGACACCAGTCCTCTGAAGTCGCGGAGGGCAAGACGAATGGCGCGGAGCTCCAACCAATTTATGCTGTTGGATAGTTCGTTGTTGGTACAATGACCCTGAGTCACCTGGTCCAGTGCGTGCGCCCCCCAACTGAACTGGCTCGCATCGGTGGTCACCACTATCCTCTCCGGTTCCTTGAAGAGGCTCCCCTTGAGGAGACGCAATGACAGCCACCAGCGAAGAGATAGAGACACTCTGGTTGGCAACCGAATTCTGATGTGGGAGTTGCTGCTGTGGGAGCGCTGGAAGGGCAGAAGGAACCACTGGAGAGAGCGTGAATGGAACCGCTCCCAAGGCACTACGCCTATGTAAGAAATCATTTTGCCTAGGAGTGTGGAGAGTGATGCGAGAGAAGGCGATCTCTGCTGGAGCACCTGACGGGTGAGCGTCTGGAGGCTCCGCCTGCGGTCCGAAGAAAGAAAAACCATGCACCGCTCCGAGTCGATCATCATCCCAAGATGCAATAAGGACGTTGTTGGATCCAGATGGCTCTTGGAAAGATTCAGGACAAAGCCATGCCACTGAAGTGCGTCGATCGTCAGCTGCAGGTCGCTAAATGCTTGATTGTGAGAGGAGGATAAAAAAGCAAGATGTCGTTGAGATAACAATTTACTCGAACCGGAACCGCCCGTAGAGCAGCAGCGACGACTGCTAGCAGCTTGGTGAAGGTCCTTGGGGCCGATGAAAGGCCAAAGGGCAGGGCGCGATATTGATAATGGCGCCCTGCAAAGTGGAACCGCAGGAACCTCCAATGAGCTGGATGAATCGGAACATGCAGGTAGGCCTCCTTGATATCGATTGAGGTGAGAAGATCGCCCCACTGGATGCACGCAAGGATGCTTTTGAGTGATTGCATCTTGAACTTCTTGTATTTGAGATAGAAATTGAGCTTTTTCAAATCTAGAACCGCTCGCCATCCACCTGAGGATTTTGGAATGAGGAAGAGGATGGAATAAAATTCCAAGCCTGCCTGTTCTGCAGGCACCTGCTCTATGGCATCGATGGAGAGGAGATGGTGAATTTCTGCGTCCATTAGGCGCCACTTCACATGGCACCTGGGAACAGGGCACTGGACGAATCTCCTCGGGGGAATGGCAAGGAAGTCTAGGGTAAGGCCTAGGCACACGGTTTGAAGCGCCCAGGCATCCGAAGTCGTGGCCTCCCATTGGTGGACAAAGGCTGTCAAACGTCCTCCAATGTGGCCCGCCTCGTGCGAGTCACCGGTACTGATGAAAGGACCGGCTGCCCGAGCCACGAAATGGCCGGCGGGCCTGGTGCTGGGATTGAGACTGCTGTCTGTTCCTATCCCTGTTGGCAGCCCTATCCGGAGCCCTCTCCTGGGTCTGCTGAAATGGCCTGTTGTAGTGAGGGGTGTAGGCCCCGAATCCCCTGCACAAAAGGACTGCCTCCTATAGAAGGGCTGATGACGTCTATCTGACCGCCTAGCAACAGAAGGAAGAACCTTACGCTTGTCCCTGGTCTCGATCAGAATTGGATCAAGAACTGCCCCAAAGAGAGCACCTCCTTTGAAGGGGGTGGAGGCCAAACGCCATTTGGACTTCGGGTCCGCCTGCCAATGACGGAGCCACAATAAACGGTGAGAGGCTACGTTAGATGCCACCACCCTAGCACAAAATTTAGCTGCATTGAGAGTGGTGTCGGAAGAAAACTCCAACGCCGCCACCAGCTTGTTGATATCTTGGTGGAGGCGGAAATCATCCGGGGCTAGTCTGTCTTGCAGCTGGCGAAGCCATACCAGGGAAGTTCTATTAAAGAAAGAGGCCACAGTAGCAGCCCTCAAAGCCCAAGCGGCCGTCTGGTGGGTCTTACGTATAACCAGTTCGGCCTTGCGATCCTCAGCCTTCAGGCCCTCCGATATCTCAGATGGAATCA
>JAPKID020000167.1:0-12503 GCA_026931265.2 Tropidonophis doriae | reverse complement strand
CTCTCACTCGGCCGTTGGATCTCACTGTCTCTCCCCCCCCCCCCTTTCTTGGCAGGTCCACTGTAAATATGCCATCTTTACAGCTTTCTTAATATGTTTCCATTTTACACACTGGGAACTAAGATGAAAGAATACTTGAGGAAACTGACAAGACTAATTTCCTGTTGACCAGCTCTCTTGCTAGTTTTTAGGCACATAACTTTCTACTAAAGATTTTTATTTTATCTGAAAGTTTGGCAGTGGTTTTGGCTATGATAAGGGAAAAGCATTTTACATCTATACAAAAGCACCTATTTTCTTCTCTGGAACATTGGTTGATGCTTTTAACTGAAAGCCTATGCTTATTTTGACAACCAGGTATTGTGAGAATATTTTGACTTTAAGTGACACATAACTAGTGCAATGGTTTCTACAACATAAGGTCTTAAGTGGCTTGAACTATAGTTGTGAGCAAGACAGGTTCCAATGGGAGTGGATGGAAAATACAACTGCATTTTATTTCCCCCTCATCACCTCTGTACTGTTGGTTTTACATGACAGGTCAATACACTGAATTTGTGAGATCTTGCTGTAATTGGCTTGCTGAGACTAAACACCCCTAAAGTTACTTTTTGCCAAGTATGCATACATGGGATTAGTTTTCTAAGGTTGGTTTCCTGAGGATCAATCTGCATTGCAGGTTTTACTGGAAATATAGTTGTGTGTGAATGTGTATGTAGGCATACATCTTCAAATTCTTGAAAAACCTTGGCAAAACTGAGGTTAAAATTAACATTGATTCTGTTTCAGAAAAAATGGACTTCAAGAATAACCATTTAATTACTGAGATGTATCTAATTTACATAAACCTGAATTATTAAGATAATTAGTCATTGCAAATATCAGTTAATTTGGGAGTAGGAATTTGCATGTCTGAAAGCTTGAAATGGCTGGTCTTCCCTTGTTTCAAAGTCTGGGCTCTTACATCTCCTAAAACCTAATGTGATTTGCCTGATTCTACCTCCATGTGATCTGTCAGCCAGAGCATTGTGGTTTGTAAATCAAGGTTTTGGCTTGACTTTTTGATCAAATCCTGCCAATTGTAAGTTATTCCACAGATCATGATTACACATGATCTGTGGAACTGTAAACATGATTACATTTGAATTAGTGTAAATTACATCAACATGATTAGCAGCTTTAACTTGTTTCAAAGAGTACACATTCAAGCTGTAATATTAAATGCATGTGACAGAAACACGTTTAGCTTAAATAGATGGGATCAGCTTTCAGAAATATTTGTAATATGGATACAATTTTCAGTAGTTACATTTTACAAAGAAATTTTAAATATTATCACCACTGAGTTTTTTTAATGGCAAGGTTTGACTTTTTTGTCCTAATATTTTGAGATTCAGCATTTGGTTGTGTGTGCTAATCTTAAAAGCAAGAAGACTGTGAAGACCAATGTTTAGTCTCATTTATGTATTTATAAAATCTTTATATTATTTTCCCCTTAAAATAACTGAGAATTTTCCAACAGTACTATATAACTGGGGGGAAAGACTTACTTGCAGTGACAAACCAAAATCCTTTTCATTAATAACAGAACAGAAAGGAATATGGTCAAGACTACAAAGATACATATTTAAATGGATTGTTTCAGTAATTTGCTATATAAGACTATATGTTGATATCATTTGGGTTATATGAGAAAGACTTATAAGCATTTTATTTTCTTTGTTCAATTCATGCATTTATGTATGTACATATGTGTACACACATACACACACACCAATCACCAAGGATTATTTATTTGCATGGAAGAGAACATAGTACATGTATCATCCTCTTCTTATGGGCTACTTCCATTTGGTCTTCCGTGAAAATAAATATGGTCTTTAATTAAGAATAAACCGAGTTTAATAAAACAGAGCCATCCTATGAAATTCTAAGTCATATGTGCTGTATCTACATAGTTCTTGATTTCTTTTAGCAGATGAAGAGAGGGGAATCTGAAAGTTTACATCACAAGAAATCAGCAGATATATGTAAAAGTAATGATTTAATGAGTGTAAGCAAGACAAAGCATAGAATTGTGCTTTTTTTTCTTTTTGCAGACTGGAGACAACAAAATACTTAGCTACAATATCCCTGTACAAACATGAGACAATAGGCATATAGGATAAACACCCTCACAAATGAATAACTGATGAGTGAAGAACGGGCACATGAACGCACATACCACACATACATTTTAACCAAAGCAAAGCACAAACTGAAAGATATTGGAGATTCAAGAGACTTACAATTTCAAGCCTTCCTTTCCCAACCCCCCTCAAAAAAACCTGATACCTTCAGAAAACTATTTTGCAGAAAGGCTTCCAGGCAACTCATTTGTACCTGTTAATCCTTAACCAAGTTAGTACTGTACCATACACATACATATATATATTAAAACAAATTTAGTTAAAAAGCCTTCATCTGAATTAACTGATTTCTTTAGAAAGAACGAATGAAAAAGATTCCTGCATACTTTATGGCTTCTTATATGCATTCCTGTGCTTTTTGTTTCTGGGGGGGAAATAATCACATATTCCAATACTTTCCCCTATAAAAGGAATAAAATCAAGAATAAAATCAAGTTGTTTCCATGTTCCTCCATTTTATCCAATGCTTCACTCAATGCCTCTCCTCCTTGGTGTTGGAGATAATTACATTGGGTAAATGTAAAAATCCTGGGAAGCAGACAAAGCCCAAGAAGTCCTTTTGGTATTGTCAATTGCTTCCAAGTTAGCTGAGAAGGAAATTCGTTGTCCTGCATTCATGGCAAAGAGCTGGTGGCTGTTTTAGCAGGACTCCCCCTACACCTGTCCCCCAAAGCATATCAGGACCAATGGGGACTTAACCACCTTCATTGATACTGCAATATTCTTTTTATAAATATATCATACAATACTGCTTCCTATTTTGTCATACACTAATATGGCGTTCTTCCACAAATGCATAATGCCATCAAAACCTTCCCTTGTTTTCTTTCACAATTTCTTTTTTCTTAAGCCAGCCAGTAAAATAAAAGGCAAAACCCGCTTTTAGGTATACAAGTGTAAATCTGAACATAGAATGTCCTTCTCCTCTTCTATACCACTTTTTTCTTGTGTTTTTTCCTGATCTTTCAATGGCTTCGGTGTTGTGCAGAAGTTGTGGATGCAAACTATAAATCAAAATGGCTAATAAATCAAATACATTGTTATTCACAGTGGTGTGGCTACATATATGCATCTTTTTATGCATATTCAGTCTGGCATTTATGCATTCCGAAGTGGAGAAAGGGAAAAAAATAACTTGCTTTCAATGAGATTCCCCAAAACAGCAGAACCATAGTTCATAATCCAAAAGGTATATAGGAAATTAATCTGGATTTACAAAACTTTCATTTGTGGTAGGCATCAATTTTCAGATTCCAAATTAAGAAACAGAACAATCACGGGAAGTCTGAAAAAAACCCTCTTCAAATATTTGGATTGTTATCCTTTGTTTTTTCATGTTGCTAGTCCTTAAGAAACAGTTTAATATAAAAAGGTCCATCTCTTGTCCTCCCATTTAGTTTCCAATCTTTAGTCCTCTCTTATTAACCACTAGGCGTAGACATGTGTGGAATTTGCAACTATAAAGCTTAATGGTGTGATATTATAGAGACATAGAGACTGGAGCAGAAAATAAGCCATAACTTTGGCATCCAGTCTTCAGTCACAAAAGAAAGTTCATGCCAGTCAGCCAGAAGAAGTCGTAGAACAACCATTGATGGATGCTTTCCGGGTTCTGTTGGTAAAGGAGGCATGGTGGTTACCACTTGGGCTGCCCCTGGTTCCATTCATAGTGCTAGAGATGTGGGGGAACTGAGGATGGGGAGATTGCACTGGAGTGCTGGGGCTGAGCACACAGGATGATGTGGAAGGAGCACCTCCCATGGGGCTGCCAGCTTTTTCACTGCCAGAGTCACTTTCCAGGCCCCCACTGTTGTGCAAGCCATCTCGCTGCTGGCCCCCTATTTTCATTCTCTTGCAGGTTTGTCGCACACGGTACTTTAAAGGGAGAGGGCCGTTCTGCCAAAGAAAGTCAGAAAGGAAACCCTTGTTAGACAGTTTATTTTTGTTTCCCACCCCTCTGGCCCAACATGACCAAGACCTGGAAGGACTCTCAATATATTTACCCTTCTCCAAGTGTAAATGTAGGCTATATCCATTAGTGTGTAGTAATCCTGCAAAGGCTCTTCTTCATACATGACATCAATCTAATAAAAGAAATAAAATCACACTTCATTTAACACGGCACGGAAGTATGAAAGACCATACAACTGCATTGTGGCATCTGTTGTACTACCTTAGTCAAACATCACACATTTTATCTGAAATTCAGAAAAACATTGACTCAGTTGAAAAGATATCTGCCTTTATACCAAAGGCTTAGAATATAATGATTCAGAGAGATCTTCTGAAATCCATTCCTGTAGATCTTTTATCTAAAAATACCGCTGTTTAATTCCAAAAGTAAATGCACCAATTGTTTTCAACAGAATTAAACTTTAAATAATGCCTTTACCTAAAACTGTTTTTTGACAGATCAATGTCCCAAGGTCAAAAGTACCTGAAAAGCATTAGGTATGTCCATTTTGCTCCGGAGAAACTTCCTTAAGTGCATTACGGTCATTGCTGCAGGACAGCGTAAATATCTTTTGCTGTTGGCCTGGGAGGGGCATTTGGTTGAGACAATATTCAAAATCTGATACTAATGTTCATTCCAATATAGTAGATAGAAAGAGATGGAAACATGGTTAAATCTAGCAGCATGAAAACTAAATATTCACTGGTGATCCAAAATCAATTAAGTAAAAAGCAAAAAACATGGCCATCCGGGTTTTTTTTAGAATTTAATGCATACAAATTTTATTCTTTAAAATGCATACACTAAGGGAGGAAAATAGCAGGATGTTTTCTAATATAAAACTTATTTTTATCAGCCTTTCAAATGCCTTTGAATTGTAATTACTAAGAAGGTATCTCATTCTCTACAGAATAACTGACTCTAGTACTTAAGGAAATAAAAATGAATATGGTTTTATTTTCTGAAAAAGAAATAAAAGTATCAAGGACCAGGTAGCTACTCACCTCCTCTTTGGCTTTCTCTTTCTCTTTGCTTCCTTTCCGTTCAACTCTAGAAAAAGGACATATACAATAGTAGTAAAGGGGGGGGGGATCTATGAATGTATTAACAAAAATAAGATACTGCTGTAATAACTTACCTATTTTGGTCAAAGAACTCAATGGATAAGCTTATTATTTCATCATCTGTTATAATCCTTTTGTCTTCATCTGCAACTTCTCCTCTATCTTCATTAGAGCCATTGGCAACTGCACAGAAATGTTCAAGTATGTTACATTTTAAAATTCAAATCAGAAAGAGTAAAGAAAACATCAGTCATAAAATGTATGTGTTACTAACTAAAATTATTTCTTTAAATAAATTTAAACAATTTTGAATGTATAAAAATATTTATTTGCTGTGCAAGAGCACTGAAATGGTACATAAATTTTACAACCTCAGCTTCTGCTTAAAAAATAATTCTTTATAAAATCATAAACTCAGAATCCTTTTTTTTTACCATCAGCAGATGGGTGAGCAGCATAAAAATCTCTTCTTCTTTTCATTTCATCTGAGAAAAAACATATTTTTTGTTACTCATCTCTTCCAGTTTACACATTCAATTACTACATTGGCTGTTCAATCTAAATTCTTACTTACTTTTGAAAAGCCCTGGTACTAACTTGTACACAATGTCCTGGAGAGTTTTATCAGATCTGGAATATAAAATCTAATGTTAATATTTACAACTTTCCATAACCAAAAACAGCTTGTTTGAGAATTTTTAAACTTTAACCAGATTTGAACTGTTTTATGTTTTTAGATCTATGCTATTAATCTACCTATATTTTTTGCTTTGGTAAAAAGATATGAAATTAGACTGTCACCATTGTAAAAATGTAGACATTTAATAAAAAGATGTAACCATAAACAGATCCAATGAAATGCAACTAAATAAAGACTTCTGAAAAGAACTTAACTTTTGTATTTCTTTATCAATACTTTACATTTATAAAGATCAATACAGGGGAAAAACAGGAATACACACTGACAATGAGAACAAATTGCAATTTTAAGTAGGAAAAGAAAGATAAAGGGAATAAAGATGGGCTTCTAATGTAGAAAAAGAAGCAAAATGGCTAATTGAAACCTAAAACAGATACTTATGGAAATAGTATCCTAAACTAACATTTTTTAAAGTTTTGCATTGGCAAGGAAGTTGCACCCAAATAAGTATAATATATGAAAAGATACTAACCATGACATAAAGTATTTTTCCTACCTTATGTTCAAAAGAGGCCTAGTTTTGTGAACTTGGACATCGCAAATGGGACAATACTTGCTGGTCTCCAAGTAATGTACAATACAAGTCTTACAGACTGCAAGAGGAAAAATATATATATATATATATATATATATATAGAATTGTGCAGAAATTAGAATTAACAGTTTAAAACCATGTCTAACCCAGACCCTAAACAAAGTTAGCTGTTTCTCGGCAAGAAAGAGCCCTATGGCCAATGAAGAAATTTGGTCTTGGGAGCAAACCTTGCTCCACCAAGGCCAAAGGACAGGAGGGCTGGTTGGCAGCGGGCCCCTTTCTCTGATGAGAAGCAATCAAGCAGGACTTACAGGAGTGCAGGCACTCGATGATCGTGGTAGCATCAATGAAATACCCTCCGCAAATCACACACATGAGGTGAGGGTTGAGCTCCGTAATTTTGATTCTGGTGGTGCGGTGCATTTTGGTTCAATCCGAGGAGACCCTGGAAGATGTACAAACAAAGAGGAGAGCTTTAAACACCGTGGGGGAAACTTCGGAAGCGCAGCCAACACGATTCCCTCGCTTCCCCGCGGCTAAAAGTTGGCCTCCTCTCGGGGAAGCCAAACAATCAGGTACAGGCAAGAAAAAGGAGGCACGAAAGCTGCCAAACCAAGAGCCTGGAAGCGCAAGGAAGTGGCAGTAGTATTGGGGTGGGGGGTGTTCCTTCCAGAGAGCTGTGTCTAGGGACCACCTGCCCTAATCCTGCGCGGCGATATTCGGGAGTTGCCTTGGACGGGCGGAGGAGGCTCCTCTGGATAAGACCCCACGGGCCTTCACCCACCCCACCCCATCCCCCAGCGCTACCGGAAAACCGCAGATCGGGATTGCGGCGGGGAGAACGGGACAAGCGGGAGGCGGGGAAGTGATCCTACTGCAGGCGCGGACGTTGCTCTGGGCATTTCCGGCGAGAAAAGGGGGGTGGCGGCCGCGGTTGAGGCGGGGGCGAAGAAAGCAGCAAAGAAAGGAGGGGTGGGTGGGTGGGTGGCTACTGGCGCGGTTGGGGCCCGCACCTCGGAACAACGGCTGGCAGGCGAGTAGCAGCGGGCAGGACAAGACCCCAGGAACTGCTACGGCTGTTAGCTGCGTCGCCGACGCCAACCCAAGAGGCTCGGGACCGAGCCGCCTTCGGAACCATTCTAGCGAGGGGGTTGCTATAGCAACTTACTTACACTTGGCACCCTGCCACCACCCGGAGCGCACCAGGGGAGAGGGGGCGGGGAGGAGCCAGGCTAGGAAGAGGTGGCTTCGAGGAAACGGGAGGGGCGCGCGCAGGGAACAGGAGTGCAGCTTTGGAGTCTCGCCGCGGAAGAAAGCCCCAGTCCCTTAGTGAGGCAACAACTGCGGCCCCTGGGGCAGCCATCAAGCAGGGGATGGGAGAAGGACGGGCTGGGGGTACCGCTGGAGAAAGGAATCCGGATCGTGTCCAAGGATGAAACCCGGGGGAAGGATCCTGATCGGGTGTTGCTTGCGGGCTCAAAACTCCTCTCCGAGTAGTCCAGTTGGGCGGGAGGATGCGTCGTAGAGAGAGAAAGGGAGAACGCCAAAAGCGGGGCTGGCAGTAAGAGGCCTCTAGGGCGGCCCGAGTCAGCTCTGGAGTCGTTGCCAGGCCGAAAGCAAGAGGCTCCTCCAGGGGCTTTCGGTTTCTCTCGGGGCCTCTTTCCACGTCGGCTACGGACAAGAAAGTGGCTACTGTTTCTTCCCCTTCTCCGCCTCGCGGCTGTTGTCCGCAGCGCGATACAACCTTATCGCCTCTTGGATCACCAAAGCACGGAGTTAAATGTTGGCCCTTTTCGGGGTGGTAGAGACTTTAGGGAGCGCCAGCCTTTGCCATAGACCCGACCGGGATTCAAGAGAGTCCTAGCACGCCCATCTCCGAGCACCCGTGGACATTCCGCTCCGCCAGTCCAAGCTCGCAGATCCGCAGGAATTCTGCAAATCTACCGCGGCTCTAGGGCTGCAGCCGGGAAGTAAAGAGAGCAAAGCAAAACTGTCTGAGGAAACCCTCGCCCGGGGCATGTCGCTCCACCGCCCGGCAAGGAAAAAATTACGGTGGGAGGGAAAGAGGTGGGGAGGTTATGCTCAGCCGAAAGAACGCGTTTCATTCCCGCAGCCGCGCGTCTATCTGTTCTACTCTGAACGCACAGCAATCGAGGCAAAATATTCCGACGCTCCCCAAACAGCCCCAAATTTCTGTCCAATGTTACAAAAGGCGCGACGGTAGGTGGGAGAGGGATGGAGAGAGGACAACTTGGGTCGTTCGCCACAAAAAACAACTATCAAAATTTTACTTGTTCTATGTACCCTTCCCCGATGGGGAAAAAAGGGAAGGAAAGATAAAATAGAGAAGGAGCGATGCCGCTGCTGCTATTTTTATCTTTTTTGAGGAGGGGGGAGCAAAAGATCTATAAGTTTGGAATAGAAGGGGAAGGAGGGGTTCGATAACCTTAGCCCAAGAACTGGGTGTTGGCAAGGAAAACAGGAGTCTCCATGCCTGGCCTCTCTTTCTGGTTCCAGAGCATTCTTCAGGATATAAATAAAGGACATACTTCTCCACCCCCAACTCTTTGGCAGATAATTGAAGTCCTCATCACCACCACTATCGTGATAAAAAACGTCTATCTGTTCAAATCAAGATGGAGTAAATCCTGGATACTTCAACCAAAAAGTAGACTAAGAAAGGATCGAGCAATTGAGTGGACTTAAATTATTTCCCAAGCAGTGAGGCGCAGAAGGAGACAACTCTATTCATCAGAAGATGCAAACACATGTTTCATTTCAGGGAAACAGAGCCTCTGCCTAAGTAGAAGAAAACTCAAACCAAGCCTGAAGCTTTGTTACTCAAAGCTTATTATTTATTACCTGTTAGTTCCCTCCTCCAGGATCCCATTGGAGGTATCAATTGAATTCTTAAACCAACAATCTTGAATCAAAGCTACGGATCAGTGAAACATGCCAGCAACTCCCATGCACTCATTTATATACAACCAACTGTTCATAAACAAAACAGGCATCTCTTTACCCAAAGTACTAACTTTGGGATGGAGTAGGAGCTGTCATTCCCTCGTGTTCACTCCCTGAAGTCTCCCACCACCTTACAATAATGGTATACCTTTCTGTAGTCAAGACACAATGACCTTTAACATCAGGTACTGTACTTTATTTTCACACACAGCCTTCCTAGGCATGTATTCAACCAGGAAAACAGGGAGAGACAAAACTTATCATTGCCAGCTGAAGCTTGGCAGCCTTACATGGTCAACTTAGAAAATTATGGGTAGTTGAGTGAATGGATGTTTTAGAAATGAATAGGCTCTAGTTACCTGAGGAGGCAATTCACCAAGGCTACCTAAAATAACTAGGTTTGCAGGGGCAGATCTGTAATCTGGTCCACTATGCCTTGAATTGTTATTAGGTGCCCAGTTTTAAAGGTGAGCCCTGAAGCATGAATGACTTCACTCAAAAGTGTGGATCCATGGAGTCCCAGCCAAGAAAGGCATGTTTAGTATAATCCATATTTTCTCCAGCTAAACCCCTTCATCCAGGGAATAGACCTTTCCAGCTAATCTCCTCAAAGGCAGGAGGCAGTTCCTTTCTAGATAGGTAAATGCTGAATTAATTGGGTGGGGAGGCACAGCACCAACCAACTGTAGTATTAAAAGATGAGTTCTAATTTACAGTGACCAGAGCAAAGAAATACACAGCTACACCAATCAATATTTCCATACACTTCAAAGTTATATTTTTGGAATGCCAAGAAAGACCATTGGAAAAAAATAAGCACTGAATAGTGGGAGGCTAACAAAATCTCATGTGGAGAATGATGAAGGCTTGTGAGTCACATGGTTAACTTTCCATTTGGAGAGAAAGGTTACTTGAAGGGGGCAGAAGATTGGATTAAGTGCCCCCTGAGTTATTTACCACCAGGCATCAAAACAACAAAACCAGCTGATCTATAGCAGGGTCTACTTTATCAAGGCCACAAGATTTTACACAAATCAAGCTGCCCACTCTGGCACCCTTAGAGCCAGGACCCAAGCCATCACATCTGGGCTAGCAAGACGTTTCAGTTAACTTACCCTTATTCAACTTGGAAGGATAAGATATGTGAGGTAGAGGCGAAATCTTGGCCAAATAATAGAAAGCTGCAGTCGGAGTGCTTGCAAGTTCTATTAACTCAGCTCCCTCAATTATCCGCACGTTCAATCTGGGTATAAGAACTCCGAGAAATAAACACACGGTAACTTCTCTCATGGAAGCTAGATTTCCAGCGTCAACTTCTCTCGCTTCTTCCAAAGCCCGGGAGAAACTTTAGAATTTTAAGCACAAATGCGAAAGGGCACGCTAAGAGAGAACCGCCATTTTACCAAGCCATCTCACGCCACACAAGTGTTGGCCGAACTTAAGTTAATAACATTTCTCCGGAGACCTCCAACGGCTGAGCGAACCCTCCAGCAGAATCGCAACCCCCCATGGAACCCATCC
Organism: Tropidonophis doriae; assembly: GCA_026931265.2. NCBI lineage: Eukaryota > Metazoa > Chordata > Lepidosauria > Squamata > Natricidae > Tropidonophis > Tropidonophis doriae. The sequence continues at coordinate 1,576 of JAPKID020000167.1, read as the reverse complement.
CTATAAAATGGGAGCGCTGGGTGGCTCTTGAACCCCCCGCCGACCCATTTGTTTCGCAGGCGATCGCCATCCCGTGACCCAGGCAGCTCAAGATTGAACGAAGCGTCGCTCTTCAATCGAAATATCCCTATAAACAAAGAGGGCTGGATTTGAATGGCCTGTCGCAACCGAAAATATAAACGTCCTACTTCAGGGCTGTGCATCCAGGAGGGCTCTACGACCTAGCTCCGGTGGGAAGGGAACGAAAATTCGCAAAGCGTTGGTGGCGGAATAAAACCAAGCGCTTGGGTTGGTACTGCCGCCGCTCCGGGCGCGCGCGCGAGGGACGAACCGTGTGTGCGTGTGGCTGGAGCTGAGACTGTCAGCGGTTTTCCCATACGGAGAGCACGGGGACACCGAAGCTCCCCCTCGCAGCCCTTCAAAAGCCCCCCTCCCTTCTCCAAAACCCGCCGCGAAGTCCCCATCACCCTCCGACCTCGGCTGGAAAGCGCGCCCCTGCACACCTACCCGCGGAAAGACGCTGCCGGGGGGCGACCAAAGCTGCCGGGGAAAGACAATGAAAGTTAAAAGTCGTTCAGCAGAAAACGAATGTGAGCCAAGCGGCCATCTTGAAACGAACTGCAGGCGCTGTCAGTTGCAATCAGCGTTTTGCTGCCGCCGTCGCTGTTGCCGTCGCCGCCGCGCCGATCTCCTTTTAGTTCCCGAAACAGCCGGGCGGTTCTCCTTCGGGCTCCCAGCGAGCCTGCTTGCCTTTCCCCTCCTCTTCCTTTCTGCGCCTCCTTTTCTCTCTCTCTTATCCCCCCCCCCTCGCTCGCTCACCCTCCTCCCCACTTCTGGCTGCTCTCTCTCTCTGTCCTTTTTTAAAACGCACAGTTCCAGTGCTGGGCTCTTAAATTATTTCCGGCCCGTCTGGACTGCCACTCTTCCTCCTCCTCCACCACCACCAGCCCATTGTCTCTCTGGCTTCCAAGCCCTCCTCCCGGCTCCGTTTATCGGTGCCCCCCTCCCCAACCCGGTCTTGTGTTTTTCCTCTCCTGCCTTCCAGGGAGCTCTCTCTCAAGCTCTGTCTCGCTCTCGCTCTCTCCACTTTCCTCTTTGTAAAAATAATGGTAATATGGAGATATTTGAATTGTATCGGAGTTGCTGCTGTGGAAGGAGCAGGCGGGGAGGTGGAGGTAGTGGAGAAGCGGGTGGTGGTGGTGGTGGTGGAGGGAACGCAGCAATGAAGGCGCACAGTGGAAACTGACACCGTAACCAAAATGGCTCAGAGTTCGCCCGCCCCGCCAGCGTCACGTGGGACTCCTCATTCCTTAAGGGTGGCCTGGGAATTAGTGTCGGTGTAGTCGGAGCCGTCAGCCTCCCTGTGACCCAATCCCGCGACTCGGACGCCTCCCCCCCACACTCCTGCGCCGCCCTCCCCTCCCCCTTCCCCTGCCCTCCGCCTGCTCTTCCGCCTCCCCCTCCTCCAGACACGCGCGCGCGCACATACTTCGCTAGTCCTCCTTTTTCCGCGGCACTCACGCGGCTGCCTGTTCCACCTCCTCCCGCTCGTCCTCCCCCCCTCCCGCCTCGCGCA
>JAPKID020000166.1:1132-21082 GCA_026931265.2 Tropidonophis doriae | reverse complement strand
ATTAAAATTAACAATTAAATTAATCATTTATTTTATTCAGGCCAGGCTGGCTTGCTGGAAAAGCCAACTTTTTAGGGTGCGTTGGAAGGATCGGAGGTCGGGAATTAGGTGCAGCTCTGGGGGTAGATCATTCCAGAGGGAAGGCGCTCCCACAGAGAAGGCTTTCCCTCTGGGGGTCGCTAGCCGACACTGTCTGGCTGACGGCACCCTGAGGAGGCCAACTCTGTGGGATCGCACTGGATGGTGGGAGGCTACTGGTCATGGCCAGAAGTAAGCCTGACTGTGCATGCGCACACACACAAAAAATGGTGCGGAAAGGGAAATCACTGTGGCAGCGAAAATTGCCGCAGCTCTGTTTGATTGGCACACAAGGATGTGTTCATGACTTGAGTGAAACATTTAGCGGATTTTTTTTTATCGGCACCCAATTTGATCGTGGTCTGAGACGTTCGTGACCTGAGATCCCACTGTAGTCGTGAACTAATATGGGTATTCCCATATTGGGACCAAATCCTCTGATTTACATAATCAAAGTTTGTTAAAGAAGAGTTAGTTCCTTGACTTCAGTAGTATTTAACATATATGTTGGCTTCATGGAATTAGACTTTTTTTTTAACAGATGACAATTTGTTTTTCTATAGATGTAGGCTAACTTTGGTTAATGCATCCATATTTAAAGAAGAGAGAGTTCTGTATAAATGGTATAATTGGCACTATCAGCTCTGGTTCGTGAAAACTGAGCTATTTCACAGTAAATTTAATTAGGAATTATTATTGGACTTTCTGGCCTTTATATTCAGATTCCATCTAAAAATTAAGTAAAAATGCCATCCTCTGTTATCTATCAGAATTATTTAAAGCTTATATCACTGCTAAATTGGAGAAAAATCTAGGTGTGGATTTCTTTCAGTAATACGGAACTCTCTGCTTAAAATCAGCTGGGATTTAACCGAGACCCTTATTTTTGTTTAAAGTGACAAATCCTTAATGAGCTAATGCATCATAAATACTCTTATTTGCTGGCTTACATGACATTCACAATCCAATCTTATCAAATAACATTAAGATGCCTTAACATATCCTTTTCTACCATGGAGAACACAATAATAGAAAGGTACTTACCAATGCATGTTCGGCCATCTGAATGCAATGCATATTTCTGATGACAGCCGCACACAGGACCACTATCCGTATCATCACACGTGTGTTGGCAGCCTCCGTTTCCATAGTTACAGGTTACTAGTTATTTCCCCAAAAATATGTATATATGTGTATATATATGAATAAAGCAACAATAAAGCCAATTAGTTCTTTCTGTGCTCCAGACACACAAAAAAATGATTTACAACTTGGAAAAAGCAATGGACATGACATTGATGGATAAATGTCTCCCTAAACTTCTTGGCCAAAAAAACAACAGTTTAAGAAGTTATGAGTCCCAATTAAATGTCACTAAAAGTAAAGGCATTAAGAAATATACTTTAGTCCTTTTTTTATGGGGGGAGGGCTTTTTCCCTTCCCATCACTCTCTACCTTATTTTATTGGTTGTCTTGTAGTTTATGCTTGGGATTAGAACCTAAAGATCCTAAAGATGGCTGCCTCTCCCCGCTCAGCTTTAATTTAAAGCCTTTTGGATAAGATCAGCCAATCGTTTTTCAAATATATTCTCCTCAGTTCTTGGGAGGTGCAGTCCAGAAGCCCTTCTTGTAGATAATGCAGGCCATGATCTAGGAGTCCAGAGGTCTTTTGGTGGCACCAATCCTTGAGCCAGTGACTCATTTCTAAAATCCTTTGTTCCCTCCTTGGAAGCTGACCTTTTGTTGGAAGTACAGATGAGAATACTACTTGTCTTCCTTAATTTAGCTCCTTAACCTTAGCTCCTTAACTTTCTTGCTGACCTGCTCTTAGTCTCTTTATATTGTTTTAGATTAATTGTTTGTCAGGGTAATGATGATTTACGTAGCACTCCAGGGCAAGGTTACTGAAAAATCCCCATTCCCTCATGATCAGCTGGGACCAGGGAAGCAGAGAATAGATGGGGGCAGGGCCAGTCAGAGGTGGGATTTACCAGTTTATTTATTATTATGTATTTATTTATTTTATTAAATTTATAGACCGCCCCCTCTCCCCCATGGAGACTCGGGGCGGTGCACAGGAAATTAAAAATCAAATAAATACAACAATATACAAAATATTAAAACCTAATTAAATTAAATTAAAGTTTTAGTTATTGCAACCTAAAGAAGCAGGCAAAATTCTGGTAAATGTTAGGCCAATACTTTGTGTTTTATGAATATTGTGTTTTATGATTGTCAAAAGATACACCTGCAAACCTACATACGTACGTACTGTATGTAATAGATGTCAAGATATAGCAGTTGTTTGCTATATCAGTCCTTTGTTATAAGAGAGTTAGTCTCATTGTCAGCAATGTGTGCTATGAAGATAGTGATGATTTGGAAACAGGGAAGATGGGATGGTTTTGCTCACAATGTGATCATTTTCTCAATGATCAAACTTTAGTTACACAAATAGTAGTAGTAAATATGTTCTTTAAAAGGTTATGTCCCATCAAAATGGTTTATCATTCCCTTTTTACAGGTAGCCTTCGACTTGCAGCCACAATTAGAACCTGAATTTTGGTCATAAGTCCTTGCAGTCATAGGTCAAGACATGCATGTGACAAACTTGATTTTTTACTGTTTTGCAGTTACAAGTTTAAATCTCTTAGTTGTTAAGCAAGTTTTAGTAACTTATCATCTGTTTGTTAAAGTACAGCAGATGATGTCTTCTTCCCATATCCCAACTATAAGTTACCTGTAAATAAATCATTAAAGCCTTTTTTTTCAATTTTGATCAGCAATGGTCCTTTCTGTGATATCACAATTATTTTAACCTTGATCAATTAAACCAACTTTATATTCCTTCTTTTCAGTTTTAACAAATAACCTCCTAGAACTTGATTTCTTTTTCTTTCTCTATCACTTCTCACAAAATCCAAATTTTAACACGTGTCCCTTGAAGGAATATCCAGGTCACTTCTTTATTTTGTCATTTGTATATCAATATTTCTTATTATTGTTAAGACATCAGCTGCTTTCATTTATATCTTTTGTATTTTTCCATGTCATTCTTGTAGCTGTTATTTTTAAATCCACTTTCAGATCAGTCTCTTTCTTGTCCAGTAGAACTTGTTTATCTTCCCTAACATCTTTTAAACACAGTCTATCTATAGGGGAAGACACTCTTAAAATTAACTTTTGGGTTAATTTTTCCAAAATATTATTCAGTATGTCCAATGTTAAAATATTTTGCTCCATTTTGTATTAGTATGTCAAACTGAGGTATTCTTTAATCTGTTCTGATTCCTTGTAATATCCAACTTTCAAAATATCCTATCAGTTTTTAAAAAAGAGAATTTAAAATATTTTTTTTTGCATTGAAGGTATTCTTATAATTCATGTCAAAATCTTATTACAAATCCATATGGATTCTTAATTTATTTGTAACTTTTCAAATTCAAAGTAAATTTTGATCATGTATCATTTGTTTAAAGCAGGGGTAGTCAACCTTTTTATACCTACCATCCACTTTTGTATCTCTCTTAGTAGTAAAATTTTCTAACCGCCCACCAGTTCCACAGTAATGGTTATTTATAAAGTAGGGAAGTCAATTAAATTAAAGAAAGGAAAATGCTTCAGTATCGGACAAAACCCCTACTGCCCACCATGAAAGCTGAAATGCTCACTAGTGCGTGGTAGGGACCAGGTTGACTACCACTGGTTTAAAGCTTAATTTTTGTAGTTTTCCTACATGTTGCTTTCCTAAGCATGTTGCTTATAACTGTTATCAGTGGATTTTCCTTCTTGTTATGTTGTATTTTTAAGTTATAATGTAAAACAGTTTTTAGAAGTGGGTATGCAATAGCAGTTTATCTTGTCTACTTTGCAATCTGTTAAAAAGTAACAATTATAAGTATATTCATGTTTTTAACATAGTAACAAACTAAAAAAAATTGTTATGATCACTGAATATGAATGCTCCACATTGAATCTGAATTATAGAGAAGAATTATTACAACACATTCTTTTGGTTTTAGAATAATTGTAAACTTAAATCTGTATTTGGAGATTTTACTACTGCCTGTTGTGTTTATGTGCCCACATAAAGAGCAGTTAAAACCTATAATTCCCGACTGCTTTTCCTCTTTTTGTTTATACATGTATGTAGTTATATGTATCCTCTCATCTTTAACGGTGTGTGAGTCAGCTAAGATACAAAATTCAAGTAAAAAGATTATAAGTGATACAATCATATAATTAAGAAATCAACATCTGCATATTTGCATAATTAAGGAAGAGGGTGTAATATATGTGTTTTTATTTTATTACTAATGGTAACATGCACGTTGGCACTGATAAAATTTAAGTATACCGAGAAGAGGATCAGATTTTTTTTATGATAGTAAATTGGTTTACTGATGAAGCTATTATTCTGAAAGACAGGGGTGTAATTAAAAATATAAGAGTAATTGTTCTGCAGCTCTGTTTAAAGCTTTTAAATAGTAAAAGAAGCAAATATTTTCCTGCATGAGCAGGAAAATGAAAATTTATTAAAAGATCAATATAGATAGGCCTCAAATGATGTCCATAATTGAGCCAAACTTTATTCAGCCTCCGGGGTACTTAGGTCTGGCCCGCAAACAGCGAACGACCAGCCTGTGGTGCTTCTGCCAGTGAAAACAGGCTCCTGAACTTTGTTTTCACTGAAGAGGGTTGCAGGAGGCCCTGGCAGAATGCTTGGACTGCCACAGGCACCCTGGCACCACAAAGGAACGATGTTGAGCAGGCCACACCCACTCTGGCCACCCAAGGTCAAACACAACCTGGATGCAGTCCTCAGTGAAATTGAGTTTGATACTCCTGGGGTAGAACATGGCAGAAGGAGGCATTAATCATCTTTCTTAATCATACAAAAGGCTCACAAAAAAAGTAAACAAATGATATTCCTCCTGCCTGTTCTCATGTATAAGATCTGAAAACCCTACAAAGACCAAAATAGAAAAATCTAGCTGTCCTACAATTATAGTACTATAATGTTTTTCCCTGCAAAGATTGGTGGAAAAGGTTATGTGTGCCATAATTTTCCCTTTCTCTTTCCATCCTTGATGGAAGAAATGCTACGTAGCTTGGAAAAGCAACACCAGCCTGTTCTGTGAAGATCCAATAGAGATTGGTGGTGGTTATTATCTCCACAGCTGTGGGATAGAACTTCAGTAGACCTACAGAAAGGGATCTCTTTGTGGTCACTTTGATCGATTGTTAGAATTACTCTCCTGACACTGAAAGTGGTGACTTCCTGTCACATATGACAATCCTGGAAAAACATGTGGCTATTGTAAAGAATTGCAGACAAAAGTACTTCGTTAATGCCCCCATAAAATTCAAAGGACTGGAAACAAATCCAAAGTACTGCGCATGCTTTTTCTGTACTAGGAGAATATTAGGATATCAATTATGGTATTTTTCATATTTTCCCAAAACTAGGTTGTGACAGAATGCACCCGTATAAACTAAGGGTGTCAAACACATGACCTATATCTGCAATAGGCTCAGAGTTGTCCCATGGAGCTGTCTCAGAGACAGCAAGGAACCATCCTGGGCTGCACCGGCCAATCTTACCCCCGCCCATCCAGTTGACTGTGACAACTAGGCCATGCCCATCCTGGCCTCCCAAGGGCAAACAAAATCCTGATATGACCCGCAGTATGACTACGTTTGACACCCCTTATATAACTGCCCAGTACTAGCGATTTCTACCTGCAAATTGTTCCCCTTTCACCAAAGTGGGACAGTTTATTGATGCTTTGGAACAGAATAGAGTTTGCAGGATACTCACTTGCTAGTGGGCAGGTTGTTCACAATACAAAAATTGGCTTCCTATGTGTTAGCAGATGGTAAACTTAGTGAACTCATAGCTATGTGGGTTCAATTTTTGAAATAACTGTTTTGTCGGTGGGGACTGGAGAATGAAACAAAAAAGAATAGTGGGATTTTTCTTTCCAGCTCATACTCTATTGAAATTCCTGGAGTCTTCTATTGATTGACCAGGTAGCCCTAGATTAATAGAGTTTGGTGGTGCTCTGACCTATAATTATCACATTTCACCTGCTACTCCTTTTATACAGGGGTTCTTAGGATTGTTTTGAATGAGTAGTAGTTACAATTGGTCCTCATTCTTACAGGTTTCCAGTGGCCTATGGGTATGTATCACCATTATCTTCATTGACTTTCATTGCCATCTTCCTACAAGTATCAACAAGAGGGAAATTAGCAGATCTCCTTCTTGAACAAACCATAGTGATTTGCTTAGCAACAGCAACCAGTAATGCTGTAATGTCTGCCACTAGGCAGCTGGTCATGTGATGTTGCACTTTATGACCATGTTGCTTAGCAATGGAAATTCTGGCCAAATTAATGTTAAATGACGATTATCTTTGTAGTGATCAGGTTCTATCCAGCCCATAACTTTGGATATATTGAGCAGAACATTGTGGTTAATTAATATTATTCCTGTGATTCTCTGGAGCACCCTGAAATTGGGATACTGACACAATAAATAAGTGGAATGCCCTTTTTTCATCTTGCTTTGTTATAAGGCTATTATAAACTCTTCTCAGGATCTCTCTGAGAAAATCCTCAGCTCTTAGAGGGGTATGTAATTCAGATTGTAGTAAATTATTTCATATTCTCATATTTGTGATGCAGAGAGATAGGTAATTGATGTTCGAGAGTTGTTGCTGAATCAACAACTCTCCTAGCCATGGAACTAGAGTTGTTCATCAATTGAACTAACTGCCTCTTAAAGTGATGTGAGGATTGGAACAAGGCACTAGCAACTTAATCCACAGACAGCTGGGTTAAGAGCAGTTTTGTATCCACCTCTTCAATTTAGATGGAAGCTGCTGTTCAGACTTCTTACCAGAGTTACAATAAGACTAGATAATCAAAACTCCATATTCAGGAACTTACAGTAGAAATTTGACAAACATGACAGTAGCAGCAGATAAGTTTTGTTCTGGCCTAAGAATCTTTGGATCTCACCTTTCAGCTTTTATTTTAAGGAGAAGTGCTTTATTAAAGCAACTCCCTCCCCCCAAATTTCCATGCAAATCTAAGAAATGTCATTATAAACTTAAGAAGTGCCTTAATATTAATGAGTTGCTTTGTTAAAGCAGCTGCAACTTTTTTTCAGACTTGTGCAGAAGCTTAAAAAAAGGCAGATTAATTTAATGAACATAATTAATAACTGGATTAGTTTGCATCACAGTTGAGGCAATGTTTTCCAAATTTGCAAAGGATATAAAGAGGTGGGTGGAGATGTGACTAATACTTCAGAGTAGAGGGAAACCCGTTCAGAAGACTTGCAACAGTCTACAATAGAAACAGATACAAAAAAAGAATGGAAATTGAACAGGAAGAAAAAAAGAGGTAGTTCTCTACTTACAACCACAATTAAGCTCAACATTTATGTTAAGTGAAACTTTTGTTAAGTGAGTTTTGCCCCATTTTACAACCTTTCTTGCCACAGTTGTTAAACGAATCACTGAAGTTGATAGGTTAGTAACCCGTTTGTTAAGTGAATCTGGCTTACCATTGACTTTGCTTCAGAAGGCTGGCCTTGGGCAACCGTCACAAGTATGAACCAGTTGCCAAATATCTGAATTTTGATCACATGGTCGTAGGGATGCTGCAAAGGTCGTAACCATGAAAAATGATTATAAGCCACTTTTTCCAGTGCAGTTGTAACTTTGAACAGTCACTAATTAACTGTTTTAAGTCAACTACCTGTATAAAGTTTGACATCTAGGTAAGAAAAGAAAAGAAAGGATGGGAAAATCTGGCTCAAGAGCATCAGGTGAGAGAAGGAGTTGGGTGTACTTGTGGATCACAAGCTCAGTGTGTTCCAACAATATAATATAGATGCAAAGAAGAACAATATCTTGAAGAATATCTAGAGGAGTATAGATGTTACTAAATTCCTGCCCTTGGAGTTTTGAGGACTACGGTTATTGAAGGCAATCTTTCCCCTGATGAGAAATAGATAATTTTCTCTCCACTTGTCATAATCCTCAGTAACTGTTTATTTTTAGCTAGATTACAGTTCATTTTGTTTACCCCTACCCTTCAACGTTTTATTGATGCCAAGAAATTTCTAATATCCGTCTGGTTATGCTATACAACACGGTTAAAGATGTGTATTTCTTTTATTGATATATCGATATGTTTGATTTTTATGTTGAAGTTTTAGAAATTTTTATAATGTGCAGTATGCTTTTATATTTGAAACATAGTCAGTAGTCAGGGGCCTAGCTACATACGAGACCGCTTGCTGCCTCATACATACAGAGAGGGTCTTCTCCGGGTACCATCGGCTGGGCAATGCCGGTTGGCGACGCCCAGGGGAAGGGCCTTCTCTGTGGTGGGCCCAGCCCTCTGGAACGACCTGCCCCCTGATCTCCGTACCACCCTGGACCTCCGCCTTTTCCTCCAACGACTTAAAACACACTTATTTCGTCAAGCCGGCCTAGCATAACCCCCGTTTCTGACTTTTAGATGTGTAAATTTAAAATTTTTAGGGTTGTATTGGTTTTAGCACAGGGAATAATTTAATAGTCTTTTAATAATAATTTATTTTGGTTTGTATGTATGCTTTTAATAATGCCTGTGCGCCGCACTGGGTCTTTTTTTAGGAGAAGGGCGGGGTATAAATTTAATAAAATAAATAAATAAGTAGGAACATTACTGTTTTTATTATTCCTCATCCACCAATTTAGCATAATTCCAAGGATGATCAGGCATAAAAACCTGATGTGGCAACATATCTGGTATCTCCCCTTATCAAAGAGAAATGAACAGCTGCACTTGTTAAGGTTGTAATTGAAAAATGTCAGTGACACTTTCTCTTACATAAGAAATATAAAACAGCCTTTTCCTTAATCATCTAACATTTGCCTAAAATGTTACTTAGCTTCATTTAAGATGTTCAGTCTGGTTAATCATCTGCTGATGAACAGATGTCATTTAGAATTAGTTTTAAAAACTAGCCCATTATTTGGCTATTGACTATTTCATGACTGACTTTAGTTCCTGTCTGTTAATAGAGTGAATATTGTCTTCAGTTTTGATTTTGCTTGCTTTGGATACACAGTTGGATTATCTTCAGCAACAAGTACACACATTTGGTGTTCAAAACTCTTTATTTGTAGATAACATCTGGAATTTATAGTCTTATCTGCTAAATGTCATCAAAGGTGGAAAAAGGCTGTTTCCCCTGTGGTTAATTGTGGTGAAGTGCCACATTATATTTTACTACAGTTAACAGCTTCAGGGCGTTAAGAGCATGTAGCTCTCTTGGGAAGAAAACTTTTTTTTCCTTTCAGCTTTAGCTCCAGGAAACCTGAACATTTGTGTTTTTAAGGCTGCATACTACTGGGAAGGAAGTAGGAGTGGAGATGTGTACTGAGATTAAGGGGATATGAGAATAAGTTTGCTGTGTGTGATCTAGGTTCTGCAGATTTTATGAAACATTCTCTGGCACATTCTTGGATTAAAAAAAAAAAAGGATACAGACAATAAAAGCAGACTGATTCATCTTGAGAGATAAATTACAGTGTACTCAATGCATTAAACTGTTTCTTCGGTATTCTCCTTATGGGTGTTCCAAAAAGGGTTAGTCCTTGTTGAGTCAACTCAAGTCTTAAGGCCTCATGGCTATATCCATGTAGTTGGGTTGGCAACAGCTTCAAAGCAGTATTACATTTCCTTTTCTGGATTTTTTCCCCATCTTCCTAGTCTATTTTGATCTTTCCCTGGTGATCATCCATTCAAGAACTAACTAGGCCCAATATTTTTTAGCTTCCAAGCCAAAACCAGATAATTTCAAAGACTTTCCATGATTTCTTTTAGGTCTTGGTTTGGTGAAACCATTATCTGCGGGAAACTTTCTGGCATAGCCAAAAAAGACAGAAACATACAGGATACATATAAATTAAAGTGAATAGTAGCATGGCTTTAAGATTTCAGTTGGAAGTGGCAACAATGCTGTCTATGCCTTTTTGCTTTCTATAATCCCATGATGGCGAATCTATGGCACAGGTACCACAGGTGGCACATGGAACCATTTCTTAGGGCACGCGAGGTGTTGCCCTGTCAGCTCCAGCGGGCCTGTGTGCGCTGGCCAGCTGATGTAGGCCTTCTTTTGAGGCCGTTTTTCGCCCTCTGGAGGCTTCAGGAAAGCTCCTGAAGCATCTGGAGGTGTGTGTGGGGGGTGTTTCACCGTCTCCAGGCTCCTAGAAAGCCTCTGGAGCCTGGGGAGGGCGAAAAAAGTGTGCCAAAAGCAGAGGGTCGCACACATAGAACTTTGGGTGTGGCATGCCCACGCACGACCCCCTGGGCTCCCCCTGCTTTTGGCACGTGAGCCAAAAAAGGTTAGCCATCACTTCTATAATCATTCTCTAGAAGACTATGGAAGCATAAGTAATTGTTCTGTATTTAAGGGAATTTTATTGAAATATGTTAGAGCAGTGATGGTTAACCTTTTTCGGATCATGTGCCAAAAGTAAGGGGGAGTGCAGAGGGGTCATACATGGGTGTGCCCACAGCCATAATGCATTCAATCCCGCCCCCCCCCCACACATGCATGTGCAACCCCTGCCTTCCTCCCACTTTTGGAGCCTGGGGAGGGCGAAAACAGCCCCCCCCAGGGAACCTCAAGACGGTGAAAAATGGCTGTACGGGCAACCCGGAGATTTGGGAACCGGGAAGTTTGGGAACGGTGACTCAATGCTTCAGGGAAACCTCCAGAGAGTGAAAACGGCTGAAAAACAAGGCCGATGTCAGCAGGTTAGTGCATGTATGTTTGCTGGAGCTGACAGAGCAATGCCTTGCATATCCAACAAATGGCTCCACATGCCACAGGCTCGCCATCACGGTGTTAGAAGCTGGAAGTAGAATCACACACAATAGCTGTAAAATATTCTAAGTGTATTGTGGGAGGGGTTTATAAACAAATCACACTTAAAAGAATTCTATATCTTGTGGGGAGCTAGTCATTACAATTTTTTAAAAATATTTTGAGCAACATCAATTCTTTACACATGATTGTTATCCCCCAACCATTCTTCCATTTCAACTATTCAATTTTTCGTTTTGGTTAAGATAAAGATGAATATGATCAAGCCCCTTGTGCTTTTTCTGTACCTTCTAAAAGAGAAAGTAATTCAGAAAATTGGGATAGTAATATCCTAGAAAGGCCATGCTTAACAAACTTTGTCTTCTAACAGATGTAGATATAACAAAAGGCTCCTATCACTATTTATGCTTCTTTAACAGATGTGAAGTTAGCTTTGGAAAAGATTCTCTGCATTTTGATTGGACAGACAATTGAGTTGTAGATGGCAGCAGCACTGTAGGAAAAGATGAGGCAGAGCCAAGGGAGGAATCAGCCTGGAGTTGTTACATTCCCACAAGCAATCCAAGTCCAGCCCCCCACTCCACCCCCTGAATTCCATTAATTCTTCTTAGTGCCAGTTTACTGCTAAACGTTAGTTGAGTAGATTCTTGTTTATAGGCATGAGCAATACATCAGTTTAACTGAAACTTAATGTGTAACCCTGATTCTTTGCACCTGACAGTATTGCTTTTATTAATGTTTCAGCTTTTAAAATCTCAAATATTTCAGCCAGAATTGACAAGTTAATTAATTCTCTTTACTTCAGATCATCAGAAACATAAATAATGGTATATTTTAATGAGTTAATATTCATGCTATACTTCAATAGGTACTCAAGTAATCACTCTCTCATATTTCATGAGTCTTTAACATGCTTTTTTTTTAACTTCTGAAATTTCTCCAGTTCTCACAGGATGCAGATTAAATCCCTTCTGATCAAATTAATGAGGGCTTGAATCAAGTACATTCTTACCAGTCCTTAAGAAGTATAATCCATCTTAATCTAGGAATCTGTCATCTAGCAAATATAGATCATGGTTCCAGAAATAACATATCCTGCCCTTTATGCTGTATATGAAAGCTCTTCTCTTTCTCAACTTCCACAGCAATCTTCTGCTTCTCAAGGCTTTGGTCCTTCATTTCATGTTCCTCACAGACTCCTTTACTCTGGTATGCTTAGAAAACCTCTTATGTATGGAATATCTTCTGATTCTATTGTTTTGGGTTGTCTTGTCCTTTGGAGGTGGTGTTCTAGTCTTTATGGATAGTTACTTTCTGTATCAGTTTCTTTTCTAGCTCCTCCTTCCTTTTTGGTCCAATAAAACTTGAGCCCATTATGTACTAAAAATATAATTTAAATATACGCAATATTGTTCCTGAAATAAAATGTGGGCTATTGTCCAGAATATCCAAATGCTTACACCTGCAATTTCAGGATATATTCTGTCATTTATCTATGGCTTTTCTTCTCAGATTACTGGTGTCTTCTGTGAATGACACATAGTATTGTAAATACTAGAGTTACTAGATTTCAAATCTCTACATTGCTATACAAAACATATGTTTTACCATTTTACCATAGTTTACCATTACGGTACTCTTTTATAAGGAACTGTTGTAAGTATATAACTTTTATAAATGGAAAGAATTAAATTCCATATTTTTTTTTGCCATGGACCATGAAACAAACTTTTTCTAGTTTCTGTATATGATTCTGAGACTGGAACAAATAGCTTGATTTTCTGTACAGTAGAAAATCCTCTATATTAAATAGGTAATTTATATCCTCTATATTAAATAAGTAATTTATTATTTTTTAAAAATAGTTGGTTATCTAGATCAGGGGTGTCAAACTCGCCACGTGATGTATCAGGACTCCCCCCCCTTCGTTAAACTGGGCGGGGGTGGGGCCAGTACGTAATGCATCCAGCCCGCAGGCTGGAAGTTTGATACTCCTTCTCTAGATCATGTTAGCAGTCCTTTTGTATAGTAACAGTTGATGCTAATGTGGAGGTACATCCTGGATACCTACAAGTATGATTGCATTTGTTGCTCTATTTGAGACATTAAAACAATCTGCAATGGAAGGAATTCCTATCTGGTGTTTTCTTTGAAGAATGTGGCTTCCTGTGTTTCGTCTGAGAAGCATGTCCTTAGAATTAGAGGATTTCCTCTACTGGCTTCCTTCATCGTCTTTATCTTTCTCAAGAGTTTTCTGACACTTGAGTATTCCCCCGAGTGAAACAGGATTGCATCCTTCGGCAAGGATGCTTCAACTTGCATTAGGATTGGACACAACCAGTTATGTACTATATGTGTAAGGCTTTCTTTTAACATATGGATTGATAGTATTTACCTATCTGCCTACATTTATGCTTCATATAATTATGAAATCTTTTGCATGTATTATCTGGATAAAATTTTTTTTTCTTGATATGGCTCATCTTGCCCAGACGTTTTATGTAACCATTTTGCTCTTAGTTTGCTTAGCATCCTAAAACAGATACCATAGGATTTGTCAAGATTCCTAATGAAGAAAAGAGATATACTGTAAGTATTTACTTGCCATTATACTTTTGGCAAGATAAAATCCCCAAAATCTCTTATCTAGTTTTCCTGACATTTAAGTTTCAAATACTATTTGTTGTGTGTGTGTGTGTTTCTACTTCAGCTTTATCAAATATGAATTAACACAAAAACTACTCTTGATAAAAACAAAAAAGTAAACAAATATGAGTAAAAAAGAATACCATTTAAAAGTGCCATTTAAATGAAAATGTACATATTTAAGTAAAAAAGAATGCTATTTAAATAAAAAGTTAAAAGGATCAGTGTGCTATTATTAATGGCAATTTTTTATGAGAATATTATTTTATTTTTATTTGTTAAATTTATTTGCCACCTGTTTTGCATGGAACCTCTCTAGGCATCTTATAGTAATTAAAAGAAAATGAAAGGAGTGTAAATAGAACAGAACTAAATTAATAGAACAATAAAGTAAACAATGAAAAAAAACCAAGAATATATCAATATGATAACCAAAAATATGGTAGGGTGTAGAGCAGAGAGCAAGGAGAGGAGGTGGGAGCCGCCACAAACCAACAGCCACCTCCAGTGTGGAACTCCCCTAGGCCAGCCGGCTGAGACAAATCTTCAATCTTATGGAAGGATAGGGGGATGTGGGTCAGATAGCAATAGTGCCTAGACTTATATACTGCTTTACAGTGCTTTACAGCCCTCTTAAGTGGTTTACAGAGTCTCCATATTGGCCCCAACAATTTAGGTCCTCATTTTATCTATCTTGGAAGGATAGAAGGCTGAGTCAACCTTGAGCCTGGTAAGATTTGAACTGCCAAATTTCAGTAGCTGACAGACAGCAGAAGTAGCTTGCAGAACTGCACTCTAACCACTGCTCCACCAAGGCTCATAAGATGTTACTTTAAAGCAGGGGTCACCAACCTTTCGGATCTCAGGGACTACTACATTTATAATTTTAAATCCTGCGGACCACTAATATGAATTTTTTAAAAAGAGAAGTACTATTTAGTGCAATATAAAAATGCAAATAATTTTTCTGCGATTACCAGAATTTTCTCACAGACCACCAGTGGTCCACGGACCATTAGTTGGTGACCACTGCTTTAGAGGGTAAGATGTTTCAAAGTGTGGGTGTTGCATCAGCGAAGGTCCTTCTTCCCGATCCTAATAGTCAAAGTTAGACAGAATCTGAAGGAGCCCCTCTCTGCCACCATGAGTAGGACTGGCTTATCCTAGTGGGACAAGGCAGTTTATCAAGTAGCCAGGGCCTATTCATTAAGGGCTTTAAAGATCATAATCTTGAACTGTACAAGGAAGCAGACCAGTAGTCAGTGAAATTCATGGAGCAGAGGTGTAATATGGACCATTGTATGGTCCCCCAAGGCTGCTCTTGCTTCACTTTTGTGCCAGCTGAAGCTTCTGAATGGACTTCAAGAGTAGCCCTACATACTGACTAGTAAAAGCTGCTGCAGCATCACTCAGACTGTAGATTGAGGTGAGTTGCAATCCCTCATCACTTCCTTTTCATTATTATTTTTACTATTGCCCTTCTCCAGGAATGATGCTCCTGAAAGACCTGCCATTGCTGGGACATCTGGCCTCAGGAGAGCTGGAACATGGCAGTGCCTGATGGATACAGCTATTGCTGTATTCCAAGTCTGCTGAGAACCATAAAGGCAGGGCTAGTTGTATGAAGTTAGCAAATATGTGTTATTTTCTTGGTTAATTGTAATGCCCACTTTTGCTGTTAACAGCCAACACCTCATTTTTGTAGATTATTTTTCATTAATCTATATCTGTAAAAGCAAAAAACACTCATACAGCATCACGAAATCTCCAGAACCGTAAAGCCTGCAAACTTGAAATTTGGCACATATGTTCTTCTTGGCTTCTAGGTGCTCGCTTAGAAAGGATTTTTCAAAATGACCATCAGAACATTAGTATAGGAGAGAACCAAAGGGGCCAGCCTGAGGGAGAGAACGGGATAACATAGGAGAAGCCTCTGTGGAGTCAGCCTGAGGGAGAGAAGGGGGATAGGAGAGGGGAGATCTCTCTGTTTCAAGCTCTAAGTGTCAATTTATCAAGCCCGATCACATAGTTTTGTAGAGGAATATGGGTTTTCAGGTAATAGTACATAAGTATATGCGTGTACATACAGTATTAGGTTCTAAATATCTAGTAGAATTCGGTTGATCTTTTTTGTCTTGCTATATAAACGGACTTAAAAAAACAAGCACCTAAAATGGCCTAGCTTAATTTTCAATAAAAATAAAGGTTCTAAAGTCCCGTCCCCCTGAAATCAATGCATGTGCTGCCCTGATGGAAACAATTCTAGTTATAATTTCTTTACGTTTACTTGTAGTTGTTCTGTACTATAGAACTTCAGCTTCGTTTTCTTTTTTTGTTTTTGTCCCATTGGGGAAGAAATGAATGATACACTTTTTTTTAAATAAGTGGAAGGTCATCCTTCCCTGCTGGTTCCATAGTCTGGTTTAAATTTCATTTTTCAATCCAATGTACAATACGTTTGTTTCTACGTATGACAACTCCGTCGTCGTATGTTCTTTCTGAGTTTTAATGACTCAGATGTCATAATTAATTTGATGAGCAGGTGGGGGTTATTAGCCTTGTGCTTCACTTGCTAATAGCTGCACAGCTTTTCTAAAGTACTCTTTCAACTAAAGAGGCATTTCTTCACACAGAATAAACAGTGCAGCACAAAAGCCTGTTAGATAACTATCTATGGATTTGAAAAGCTGCCAAGCAGATGTTGTTGTTGGAGCTGGCCCAGACGAGATTGGGCAAGGCAGATTCTAGTGGGGGGAGAGGTTATATACTTGATGCTTTCTCTGCCTCAGTTGGATAGTGTTATGGAAGTAGGAGGTTCTTCTTCCAAACAAAATCCATAGTTGTTGGCCTCGTGCTCACTCTTAAAAGACAAACTCTTCAACTGTAAATAAATGAGGAGTGAAAAAAGCTCCTTCCTCTTACTATCCATATGGGAATGAATTATAATGTTCATCCAGCAGCCAGAGACTTCTGGTTCATATTAAATTGGCTGTGTGTGATTTTTGAAAGGCCTACAGAGAATTTGCTTCATACCTATCAACATATGTAATGAGCACTGCGGCTCTGACGTTTACCAGAACTTCTAGGTTCTGTTGCATTGCTATAAATTAGGTCGTGCAAATTTTAAGACAAAATAGTGTTTTGTTTCCTGTCGCCTCCTGATTTAATTTTTCCTATTCTTCCTTATTAAGAGATGACAAATATTAAGGGTTATAGTAATTTGTTATGATTGGGGGTGAGGAGAACAACAGTAGAATTCCATGCAGGACACTAGTCAATTGAACTGAAATTAGAGTGATCTGCTTTCTGGTTTTGTTTTTTCTTCTGTGGAGGAGAAGCCTAGCTTTCTCTTTCTCTTATTATACTACTACTGTGTTTCCCTGAAAAATCTCTTTTATTTTCTTTTGACTCTCAAAGTAAGTGCTTGGCCTTATTTTTGGGGCGGTCTTATTATTTTTGAGGTGCAGGAAGCCCCTTAACCTTGGGGCATGGCCCATGGGTCAGGTGATCCAGAGAGGGCCAGAAGTTCTGTCTCTGTTTCTGGCACACTCTTGCCAATTCTAGTGTTGCTGAGCCTCCTTATTGCTTCCCATGCAAACAGCACAAAGTGAGAAGGCAAGATGAGGGGGAAAGAGGGAACGTGCCCCACGTGCCCTACATGCACCTGCCATTCACATGGAACAGCCTCCTGCAAAACCTAGCTTCTGTGCCCCTTCTGTTAGTGGCTGCTGCAAAAAACGGCAGAATGGCAAGAAACGCAGTAGAGCTGGAAGTCAGGTAAGAGGCATGTCTCCCTTGCTCCATCCCTCCCCACCTGCTACCCCTGCCTGCCACTCCCCCTCATTGACCATGATCAGGCCAGGTGAGCTGAATGCACGGCCAACGTCCGGGACAAGGAGAATGTGAGAAATGGACTCTCTTGCAGTGCCTCCACTCTCTCTTTTCCTCCCGAGCAGCGGCCGTGCATCTGGCTCACCAGATCTGGCTTGGTGATCTTGGCCAGCAGTGGCAGCGGGTCTAGCCTGATCCTGACAAACACTGGCCACGCTGATCCCGCTTTAGAAGCAGAACCAGCCACAATTCAGAGCTCTGATGCCAGTCCCCCTCCCCCAGTCCCAGGTCGACAGGGCTAGGGCTGGCAAGGAGTGACCGCACAAAGTGTGTGCCTGGGCCTGCCACTCTTTTTGGGCCGCCACTAAGAGAACGGGCGTGGGAGCTAGGGTTTGCAGAAGCAGCC
Organism: Tropidonophis doriae; assembly: GCA_026931265.2. NCBI lineage: Eukaryota > Metazoa > Chordata > Lepidosauria > Squamata > Natricidae > Tropidonophis > Tropidonophis doriae. The sequence goes on along the minus strand of JAPKID020000166.1, from coordinate 3,224 downwards.
ATGGTGAGGCTGTTCCACATGGATGGCAGGTGCATTTGGGGTATGTGAGGCATGTTTCCCCTTCCGCCCCAGGAAATGGCAGGGACTGGCTGCCATTAAATATTCGGTTAAATATTTTAGGCAAGGGCTTATTTTAGTACAGGAGCTCAAATGCTCAATTGGACTTATCTGGGAAGGTAGATGCTCTGAATCCAATAATTTTCTTTTTGAGAACAATTTAAGATTTATAACTGTCAAAAAGTAGTTTAAAACCTATGTGTAGAATTACACATAAGAGCTGTGAATTAAATTGTTTTATACATGACATAAAACATGACAATGAACATGTTTATACTAAATGTTGCGGAATACATTCCTACATGCAACACATGACTACATAGACTATACAGTCTTCCGAAAACTGGTCCTGTTGATCTTATGTTGATAATAAACCGCATATTGAATAATTCTCATATTGTCTATGAAATGTCTTGTTCTATTGCTTGCAAGAAGCTATTTTAGAAAAGTGTTGAAAAGCATGAGAAAATCACCACCACTTCCCACCATTCCTTCTCTTCTGTATTGATAAGAATTATCAGAAATTTGATGGCATTAAGCTATTTTTAAAAATCTATGTAATCCATGCAAGTTTTTTTTAACATTACAAGACTTATCATTTATAAATTATAATAAATATTGTTTATAATAAAGTTTATTATTGCTTTTTATATCAGCTTTGTACTTGAAAAGTACAAAGTACAAAGTCTATTGTTATGCAGAATAACTTGTTATAGATATTGTCAAGTTCTGTTTTGGTCAGAAATGTAAACAATGGTAGTGATTATTATTTCTGCAAATATCACAATGGATTTTAAGATGACCTGAAGCAAAAATAATATTTTTCTTGATTGTACCCTTCCACCTATTAGTGACTGATGCCCCTGTAATGGACCACAGTCGAAGGAGAACATAAAGTTTCTTCATTCTTTTGCCCCAATTTTCAACAAACAGTTTGTAATAATGGAAATAAACCTGGTGTCAAGATTCGTAATGTCTGCATCAAAACTGTCTTCTAGATGCATTGCCAAGTATGAGAGACAGTGAGTAAAATTAGGTGTCTCTTACCTTTGGGAACATTGGGAAATGCAACTGGGGCAAATCGCTTGGCATTAAGCAAAAATCTTATTTCAGTTGAATATTTTCCCTTTTTTTCTTCCACATGGTATTTTGCAGGTATAAATCCTCGGTTCATGAAATAGTAAGTATGAAGAATTTGTGTAGGGCAGAAGTAAACGGGTAGTTTGAGTGATCAGAATGAATAGAGGAGAAGACTCTTCTATGTCATCCCCAGTTTGGGAGAGAGACATTCTCTCACGCGCCATTTTCTTTGAGTTGCTTTGAATTGAAAAATGGAAGTACAGTCATATCTGTTCCTTCTTCCCCATGCTCATCCACATTCCCACTTGCTCTTTGTGCCCATGGACACCCCAGTAGGGCACATAAGAGATTTAGTACTGTTTTCCTGTGCTGTAAAGCCAGAAGGAGAACTGGAGCAGACACAGTAGAGCAATGATGGGCTAACCTTTTGTCCTTAGGTGCCGAAAGCATGTGCTGGGCAGAGCACGTGTGTGCGCCCAAACTCATAATGCAATGCGTATGTGACACCCACCCCATGGGTCTCACCACCCTTAGCATGTGCATGTGACCTGCACTCCCCCCACCCCCTGAAGTCTCCTGGCATCAAAAATGGAGTGCTGGGGGGCGCACCCCCATGCTCCCCTACCCCCATGCATGCACAACCTACCCCTTGTGCCACTGCGCATGCATGTGCATCAGAAACCTGAAAATCAGTTGGCCAGTGGGAGGCGCATGCATGGTGAAGCTTAGCTGGGCGATGGCTCACATGCCCACAGAGAGGGCTTTGCTTGTCACCTGTGGCATATGTGCCATAGGTTGACCATCACAGCCCTAGAGAGAAAGAATTAGTTACCTTTATCAGGAATCAGTCACTGATTATCAGGAGATTGTGGTAGCCACATGATTTTCCTGGAATAAGTGTCCATGATTTCCTGTATATGTCTGGACAATTGCACTGTTCCCCGCCGCCCTTGGC
>JAPKID020000165.1:0-21084 GCA_026931265.2 Tropidonophis doriae | reverse complement strand
ATCTACCTCTGATTCCACCCAGCCACTTCCGGGGACAACAGAAACACCACAACCTGAGCACAGCAACCCACAGATAGAGCAACAGCAGCAATCGGCAGCCAGGTAAAATATTGTAGGGGGTTGAGATTAAGTCACAGAAGAGGAATTGGATGGTTGCAAAAGGCAATCTCAAATTATTCATTATAAAGCAGCGAGAGTGGAGGTTAGATGTAGTTGTAAACAGGCTATCAGGCAAGGTTCTCTGGAAGTCTTTAATCACAGAACACTATAATGTGGATGCAAACTCTTTCCTGTCTTTTTTCCCCCTCATGCTACAATTTAAAAAAAAATTCCTACTGCTTTTGAAGCTTAAAAAGACCACAATAATTATTGTGAATCAGAAATTCTGCTTCTTTTAGTTCTAGTTTTGCAGCAAACAGCAAGTGGTGAGAAAGCCAATCCTTTCACATGCCTTATAACCAATACATTCTGTGAGATCTGAACAGAGATTTCTGCATGAAATATTCATTGCATAACATCTCAGATCACCAAACTGGTAAAGAAACTGAAAAATACAAAGCTCTTAGTATTGCATTCTCAGTCACTTACGGAGGCACTGCAATTAAATTGGGAAATGCAAAACTAGGAGGATTGGAGGGAGCAGTGCCTGATTTAATGATGTTACAATGAGTTGCAGAATCACTTATTTATTTATTTTTTTATTTTATTTTATTTATATACCACCCTCTTTTCCCTGGGGCAACTCAGGGCGGTGCACAGAATGATAAAAACCCAACAATACATACAAAATATAAAAAGCAATTAAATTAATAAATCTGTGCTAAAATTTAGATAATGTAAAAATTAAAACCAATAAATATCAATATTTAAAATTATCCCCTTAGTCTATGTCAAGCTGGCCAGATGAAAAAAATGTGCTTTTAACATCCGACAGAAGAGGCATAGGTCCGTGATGGTACAGATATCTGGGGGCAGGTCGTTCCAGAGGGCCGGGCCCGCCACAGAGAAGGCCCTTCCCCTGGGAGTTGCCAGCCGGCATTGACCGGCTGTCGGCACCCTGAGGAGGCCCTCTCTGTGGGAGCGGACAGGTCGAAGGGAGGTATGTAGCACCAGATTGTAATGTTGCTTTCATTGCAGCTATAATATGTAGCAGTGGAAAATATATCGGAGAACTCCATACTGACACTAAATGTTCACTAAATGGGGTACCTGTAGTTGAAGAGAGGGAAAATAACAGGCTTAGAAGTATTTCACCTTCAAAGTGTAAGGGGAGGGGAGAGGCCAATCCACAGAGATGACGCCACATAAAGTGTAAAGAAAACCAGAAATAAACTCAAAATTGTTACTTGTCCACTTTTTTCAAATCAGTGAAGCTATGAGAATCAGAGTTTTTCCTTGTCTTTATAGCAGGGGTCTCCAACCTTTGCAACTTTAAGTCTGAAGGTCTTCAGCTCCCAGACTTGCAAAGGTTGGGGACCCCTGCTTTAGAGCATTTTTTTTTAAAGCAGCATCAAGTTTACTTGTGACCCTGGATTTGTGAATGTGTTTCAGCTCCACTAATAGCTGTTTCCTGGGTACAACAATTATATATAGCTGCCCATCTCACATACATGACTCTGGGTAGTGCATACTGCAAGAAACAAAAAACCCCAAACCTTAAAAATAATTAAAAACAAGACCATTAAAAAGACAATTAAAACAGTTAAAAACCATGAGAAAAATATGGAAGAGTGCATTCCCGAACTTAAACACTTAACTATTTAATTAGCCAGTTTAAAGAATACACCGAAGTAAACAAGTTACGGTACATTTTCCAGGTTTCTCATGTCATAAATTACCACTTTGATGCTTTTCAAAATAATTGTGGTTGTGAAAAATTTATCCTGGTTCTCCAGAAGATCCACACAAATACTTACTATCTATTGTGATGGGAAAAGCAATCTCTATTTGAAGAAGCATGACTGATGGGGGGAAAAGATAGTAATTTAAATCCAGAGGTAGGTAACCTTTGGGTACTTTGAGAACATGCTGTGAGTTATTTCACAAAATGGTTGCCGGGTGATTTGTGTTCTGATTGTGACATTCCAGTCTATTTCCTACAATCTCAGTTTGTTTATTTGTCTGTCTGCCTGTCAAACAGAGCACTAAGTTCAAATTATCCATTATTATTACTGGCTGAAAATATCTAGGCCAGTAGCAGCTCAAGATGATTCCTAGAAATGAAGATTTTTTTAGGGGGGATGTTAATGGTTGGCTTAGCTGCATCCTAGCTTCCCATTTACTTATAGTTTTAAAAATCTTTTTTAAAAATAAGGGCAGGTAAAATAGGGAGCCTCAATTAGTCATGTTGCTGAAGAAGTAGGATCCACTTTTCTTCTGAGACTCAATGAAACAATGATTTATACCAATGGTGGAATTAAAAATTTTTTATTACCAGTTCTGGGGGTGTGGCTTGGTGGGCATGGCGGGGCCAATCTGCTGGGATGCGGGAGACAAAGAATAGATGAGGGCGAGGCCAGTCAGCGGTGGCATTTACCCATTTTCCGAACTACTCAAAATTTCCTCTACCGGTTCCCCAGAACTAGTCAGAACGGGCTGAATATCACCTCTGATTTTTCCATGTTGTTCTCTGAAATATACCTTTCTTTGCGCTGGCCTAATTAAGCAGCTCCATTCATAGTTAATACAGAAGCAAAGAGAAATTTCTGTGGGTGTCAATTTCTCCATCAATAAAGTCTTAGGAGAAGCAAGCTGACAGAATTCTCCTTTCTAGGTGAGATTGGAAGTGTCCTTCCAGGTTCGTGGTCCAGTCCCCTTTCATGAAGTGGACTTTTCGGTCAATTGATGCTTTGTTTCCTCTTGCTTGATCATGTAATTCCAGATGCTTGAAGATCACTATGGCATCCAAAATACTATTGTCTTTTGCTAGCAAACTGCACCTGGGCATGGGGAAAATTGCTGCCTTACCTCTTTTCTTTTCCATTGTTTCACAAGTTGCAGTTCCCGATTCGAAGCTGAATTTTAGCCTGACTTTGGAACAATCAGACCAGTGTTTCCAAGCCATGGTGATATCTCAGGGGACCAAGGGATCCAAACCCACCCCCCACGCCTTCTCCCTGAGGCTATTGCTCCCTCTAAAGAGGCTTCCATCTCTCACGCTGGCTGAAGATGACCCTTTCTAACCAGGCTTGATACAGCTGAGTTGATGTAATATAATTACACCATTTGAAGTAGGCCATAGAAATGAACAGTTCCCCTGGGTAGAAATTACCAAACTCTTATTTGTTCCTTTTAAGTGGAGGGATGAAGATATTCAGGTTATGATCGCAGAGGAGCCTGGTTTGAAATGCCAAAGTTATTCTTCCCAGTTAGCACATATTTTCTGGGAAAACATATATTTATCACTATATTTTCCATAAAATATAGCCAGAATTTACAGAATTTAGTTAGCTGCAGAATGATATGTCATAATGTCATTATATGTCATAATATATTTTTAAAGTGGTACATTTTGATGTAATATTAGGTGTGACTTAATCATTTTTGTAGTATTTGTGCAACAATTATGTCAGTCTGGGATGTATAGGAACATTTTCAGCATCCTGAAGCTCATAGGTGAAAAAACATGCTCATGTTTTCACAAATATATATTTTACACACATAATATCAGTTGGTTTCTTCACTGAATTATAATTATGGCTCCAACCATGTAGATCCATTAATATCTTTCAACTACTTTAGGCCAGTGTTTCTCAACCTTAGCAAGTTTAAGGTGAGTAGACTTCAATTCCCAGAATTCCCCAACCAGTTGCTGACTGGGAGTCAATGTCCACCCATCTTAAACTTGCTGAGATTGAGAAACATTGCTTTAGGCTACAACTACATAGCAATAGCAATAGCACTTAGACGTATATACCACTTCACAGTGCTTTATAGCCCTCTCTGAGCTATTTACAGTGTCAGCATATAGCCCCTCAATAATCTGGGTCCTCATTTTACCCACCTCGGAAGGATGGAAGGCTGAGTCAACCTTGAGCCAGTGGGACTTAAACTGTCTAACTGCTGGCAATCAGCAGTCTGCAGAAGTAGCTATACAATCCCTGAACACTTGCTACATTGGCTAGGGTTTATGGTTATTATAGTCCAAAGTAGTAACAATGTGTTACACATTTGTTAACAAAACCAATCAATTTTACTTGTGAGTTTTTATGATGCGTTGTCTTGTTAATCTGCCCACTTTTTTTTTTAATTTAATTTATCAAATTTAAAATCCATCAGACAGGGAGTTTGGACAGTATACAAGTAAAACATGAAAACATAACAACTATATTGAAAATTTAGATAAGAGGCAATAGATAGTTAAAATTCAATATTAAAACTTAAAAGTTAATTCAAAGGCAGGGGGAGGGCCTTTGCTACAACATCAGTTATTTACCAAACCCTATGTTGAGAATTTGACCATTGTTGTTGGTTTACTGTTGCAGATGTATAATATTTGTCAGTCATAATCTTTGCTGCAACCACATCATTAACTATTGTTATAAGAGAGCAAAATTGCCATTCTAATGTTAATATTGTTTTGTAGTGCAACCTGGTGCAACCTTATACCACCTAGTGACTTTAAGGTTGCCTCTTCTCATTTGGATGGTCCACCATGAACCCAGCTTCAGTTACTACCCCTAATGTAACTGTCCATAGTGGGACAAAGTGGGCTTTAGGAATTTAATTAAGACATGACTGAGAAAGCATTAAGCCTTCATCTCCCAGTGGGTCCACTTCATTCATTCTGTAATAATTAAAATCGAATCAAATCAAGCTTATTACAGTCAAAGACCAGAGACCAGAACAAGTAAAAGCACTCAAGGAATATCCAGTTTAAAATTATAAACAAAGTAATAGATCAAATCTATGTTAAAACCACAATTTGGCAACCACGCCTAACTATACTATAATATCAATCTTTAAACTATGAGGTTCACTTACTCCTTCTGTAATAGCATTAAGGACAGTAGCTGGGTTCATACATCTGAAATCCAAATGTATACTATTATTGGTTTCCACTTCCCATGTTGGAACTGTTTTTATTTTATTTAATTATATGATTGATATTTGTTTTAATTATATATTTTGTATGTATGTATTTATTATTTTTAAACATGAGTTATAATTTTATTTCCCCACTTTATTTTGTAAATCACTGTGCTTCTCTGTCAATGAAAGTGGCACAGAAATAAAACATAACAAAACAGAATGCATGAATATGGTCCTCTCTATGATTTTCTTCTTCTGTCATATTAAAAATTATTGTTCAATGGATGGCAATATATGGAATGGTTTTAAGAGCTGCATTTGATCATTTCTGACCTACATTCACAGAATCTGCAGGATGTTGTCTAATTCTTTCTAGAGACCTTAAGCTGTAATATTGTTCAATTGGTTTTAGTTTAACATGTTTACTTTCACAGAACATGTTGTTATGTGAAACCAGCTAGTTGCGACTTATTAAATATACTGTGGTTAAACACATTATGGCTTTGTGTGCAATAGTTGTGAGTCCAGCTACTATGTTGATATCACAGCTGCTTTTATTGTCTGTCTTAGTATCTCAAGATTGCCTTCACCAATCTTTGTTTGCTGGAGCAAATACTACAACATTGTTATTACCGCATCTTCCCAATAAACTAGAGAGAAAGACAATGGTTACATTCTCAAAATTAGCCTAAACAAAAATATAGCAACTTCCTGTTTTGAGACATGATTTCTCAACTCCCCAACCAAAAAAAGAGATATAGGTAATACAGCCTGTGGAACACAGATTTCACCAACGGCCTCAAATATACAATAAACTGATTTGTGGTATAATATTAGATTGAGGATTGTTAAACATCACAGTTAAAATTATCATTTGGGTACTTAAATGGAAAAAAATGTTTATTGAAATGGTTGCATGTGACAGTTACCAGAGTTCAACTGATTTTAATTTTTTTTTGTTGCAACTAGAATGCAGAAAGAGTGAGAATACCACAAGATTGTGGAATCATCTATACTGAATCAATATTTTATGGTTTTTGGAGCTGTCTCCTGAGGATTCTGTTAAATGTCTGCAGGTTCATTCCATCAATATTAATATTAATATTGAAAGAATCATTGGAAACTTAAAGTGGTAATTCAAAGGGAAAGAAAGATGTAGAATTTTCTTTTTTGTTTATGTGTTTTCTCCACAGGAATGTGGAAAAATACTAAGAGGGATTCTCTATGAATACAATAGAGGTCATCAGATACCTATATTAGTCACTGCACTGAGGTACATTTAAATTTTGTCTGCATTTCAGGAGCATTTATATAGACAGGAATTCCTACTACAGGTTGAAGAACAACAATAAACTACATAACTGTAAAAGTACAAATGTACACTTCCTCCCACAAAACACTTTCAAAATTGTCCCAAATCATCTTTTTTGGGAGAAGCTCTTAATCAATCCACCAATTTCTTGCCCTCGGTATCTTCCAAGAATGTAGCCTCCGAAAGAAGTATAACCTACCTCAGTGTGTCTCAACTTTGGCAACTTTAAGATGTGTTGACTTCAACTTCCTTCAATATGTAGACTGGGGAATTCTGGAACTTGATGTCCATGTATCTAAAAGTTGAGATGGTTGAGAAGTACAGGCCGAACTGCAACTGGCAACAGGCAATTCAATTACAAGTCTTTCTAGATTATTCTTATTTGCTAGAATGTTCTGAGCTCTTTTTGTAGGAGGAAAGCATTTATTTTGAGGGTTCTCAGAACTCTCAAGTATTGGAAGCCTGCCCACCATCAGAACTGTAAGCTGTTCATCCTAAAGGCAGTTCCATATAATTTTGCATACATGGAGACCATCATATTTTTAGTAGATGCACGTATCGAATAATGGACTATTATTCACACACTCATATAGAGATGTATACATATAGAAATAAATAAAAATAAAACTGTTAGTGTAGCCATAATAGGGAATGACACACAAAGTTTGTTCATTCTGTAGACAAATGATACAACAGTGGTCCTTAATGTGGTCCTTTTTCAAACAAAAGATGGTTTGAAAAAGGGGAGGAAGAAAGGAAGGTCTGGTGCTAAACGTCTGAAAAAATGAAATAAAAGTTAACTATAGCCACCTTCTAAATAGGCCATATGATAGAAAAGTGTTAATTTGAGATGGGGGTTGAAATGTTGTTGATGGGGATGCTGAACGTCTCCTGTCTGCATACAATGGATGTATTTGGGCCATAGAGAGCTCTTAGCTCCACCCTTTGACTTTCCCTCCCCCAGTGTTAAGCAACGAGCCAGTCACAGAGACATTCATGCAGGGTATTAGGAGCAACCAAGCCTCCCTCCAGGAATGGCACTTCTGATAGTTCTCCCAGCCCAGAGCTCTTGAAAGTTACCAGCCTCGTGAAAAGAGAACAGACACAGAGAGAACAGAGAGGCTAGTGGAACACAAATTACAGCTGACTCAGGATTTGCCCGACACCGGCTGATGTAAGTTTCCTTACCTGCACTTGGTAACTTGCTTCTTCTCTTCCCCCCCCCCTTTCTCTCTCTCTCTCCTTTCTTTTTAACTAACTGACAGCTTTCACTTTACTTATTACTTTAGCAGATGTTAGCAAAGTTGCTACCGTTCTGTTCAAACTAACATAAACATATAACTTTTCGTTTGGCTAATTTCATTGAAGGTGTTTGGGTCAACTTTATTTGTAAATATTGTTTCCCTATGGTTGGATAATATCTCACAGAAACTAAGTGGTGGTAGAAGTAAAGACGAACTAAAGCTAACAGATTTGAATTTCCTAAAAGGTTTCTCCCCCCACTTTTAATCAGAGTGTAAGTTAAACAGGACAAAAACCTAAAGACAAAATCTTTGTATCCCCTCTGTGCTGCTTTTACCTGTTGGCTTCAAAGGGCACAATGTGTAAAGACGCATTCTGAAATGTACGTCTTACACAATCACAAGGTGCTCATGTTATGATCCTTTAATGCTAAAACCACCTATTTCTCCCCCGCTGCCAATATTCTTGACTCCAGTCTCAAAAGAAGCTTATATTAGAAGCCATATTTGGAATGTAGTATGACAAATTAGAACACGGACATAATTTTTTTAATTCTCACCCCTCTAAGACCACCCCAACTTTTATTTTATGCTCATGTGTTCCAAAAATTGGGTTGCCATATTAGAAACTTCCCCAACAAGAATTGGAAGCATCAATTAATTTGGACCTTGTCCTCCCATTTTTGATCATTGGATTTAGCAAGTGATAAAATATAGCCCTGGCTGGTTTTTGCTTTTTTTTAATGGTTACTGGCTGTTTGTTTGATTTGTTCAGAAAGTTTGAACACTTTTGACTTTAATATTCACATCTATTTTTTAAATGGTAGTTCCAGCTTGAAGACTTGATTTTTGAAGGGTAAAATCAAGAGGAAACCATGACAGATGATCAAGACCTTTCTGAAGTAGAAATGAGTCCAGTTGGTTCTGAAGACCATCACTGCCTTTCACCAGGACCTTCCATGGCATCAGACACCAACTCTCATCTTACCAACTCTGGGAGTGGTGAGATGGGGAAAGTGAAGAAGGAGCAACAAGACACAGAAGCAGATGATGATAAGTTTCCAGTGTGCATCCGGGAGGCAGTGAGCCAGGTACTGAGTGGTTATGATTGGACCCTAGTGCCCATGCCTGTGCGTGTCAATGGAAGCAGCAAGAGCAAGCCCCATGTCAAGCGGCCTATGAATGCCTTCATGGTGTGGGCTCAAGCGGCCCGGAGGAAGCTGGCTGATCAGTATCCTCACCTTCACAATGCAGAACTTAGTAAGACGCTTGGGAAGCTCTGGAGGTAAGAACAATTGGGTGGGGGGGGAGGGGGGGGTGTGAAGAAACCACGTAAGGCAAGGTCAAATAGAGGCACAATGGAGAGTGGGAGAAGCTCAGCAAGTATTGATTTAATGGATATACGTATATTCGTGATTTATGGTGTTAAAATAGACAGTGTCAAAGAATAGGCAGACAGCCAATAGAATGAAATATCCAGAGTGCTCTCAATATAAAATGTAGCTCTCATTTTGATCTTGTCTATTCTCTTATCTCTGCCATGAGGCCCAGTTGACCTGGCCATTCAGGCCCATGAGTATTTATTTCAGATACTATGTACTCTGCCCTTCTCTTGATCAGTTGTGTCCCTTCAGTCTAAATCTTTGATCATCTTCTAATCCAAAGCATTTGATGTGCTGGCAGGGAATGATGGAAATTACATTTGGAGGCAGTTGGAGGGCACCCAAGTGGGATAGGCAAGTTTAAACCTTTGCTTCCTTGTCAAACCAAAGGTCTTTGTTCTGCTGGGGAGCATCTAACATCTAACACTGGAACAATGATTTTCAGGAATCCAACAACGTTGGAAAAGAGACGTTTTATCCTCTAAAACAATTCAAATAACTACATTTTTTTCCTTCATGAGGGAAAACAAATGCTTCTTTTGGGGAGAAAGAAGAAAATGATTACTAATGATGTGGTGAGATGCAGGTACAATGAAAGAAGTAGTTTGTTCTTATTAGAAACCATCTAATTTTTAATCACAGGGACAAATAATTTGTAGTTGTCTGAAAGTGATGTGATGGTGGGATTTGGTATAGGATTAGAGACAAGCGGAGAGGTGAGGAATTTAAAATTAAAGATAGCATTCTCTATGTTGCTAATTCCTTTATAAATAGGTAATACTTGGCTGATGAACTGGGCATTTGTAACTTTTGGGTGATCAAACTGAGGAATGCAGTTATCTTTATGGAACTATACTACTCTGTATTTAGCAGGAACAAGCCAGCGCCTACCCAACAGTATTGTTGCATTGTCCTTGCTCTTCTGTTATATGAACCTAGATTTGAGGAAGCAGTTATATTTTAGAAGCACTACGTTTTCCCAGCATTCAGATCACATTAGATTGCTGCTAGGAGGAAAACACAATCAATTATCACATCTAAAAGAACCTATTAGAATACAATTATGAGGATGCCAAGGGTATCCATTGGAGAGTGCCCATGGCATCATTGATTTAAAACAGATACAACTTACTATATAGGTGCCATAATAATAGCTTGTAAAAGAGGACTCACAATGGTGCTGAAACAAAGTGGATGGAAACAAAGCATGGAAAAGCCTTTGATAGTTGCATCTCCACATCAGATAATCCTGATGCTATATCCTAAGGATTTATTTGCATAATTAAAATGGTTATTTTAGCATGGGGCTTTTTTGCATTAGATTTTAGCTGATTTTGTGGGGAAAGTATAAGATGACATACACTGAAGTCTAATCAAACATTTAGAAAGATGATTAAGGGTAAAGTATAAAACTTGCCTCTCTTCCTGTCATATTGTGTTACAACTTTAGAATTTTGGACATGCAGGAGTTTTGTGCAAAGTCTCCAAGTCTCGTATGAGGTAGACTTGCTTTTGATTGATCATCCAAATAAACCTTAAAGTTGGATTCTGTTGCTGTGGGATAGTCTTTTGAATTCATTGTACCACATTTGAAGCAATTAAATGTTAATTTCATTTAACATTTCATAAACATTAAATTATATTATTTCTAATATGATCCTCGGAATTGGGGTTTTAAAAAATCTACTTTTATCCAGATAGTGGAATGTTAGAAAATAGTTTTGGAACAAAACAAAATGAAATATATAATTTTCATCATATCATGTGATTCGTTCAGACAAGGAAATATAAACAACAACGGACTCGAAATTCCAGGATCTAGCCACACTGCTTGCTTTCAAGACTTGGTCCCATCCCACCCGACTATCATTCCTTCAAAATATCTAAATAAGGCTTAATTCATGTGATTCATTTTGCTAAGCAATTTGGTTATGGGGAGCAACGTATTACCCATGTGATGTCGGGTTAAGAATTCCACTGCTTTTCTGGCACATTTGTAACTGACTTCAGCTAAAAGGCAAATGACTGACTAGAGTTCAATAGTGTACAATAGTACATATTGCATAGTGAACTGATTATGTTCTTCTCAAGTAGGGCTGAAAATGTTTAAACTTTGAAGAGCCACTGGCTAATAGAACAAGCAACTGAGCTGGGCTAGTGATCTAACTTTATATGCAGCATGGTTTTTTTTTAGTTACCTCCCTAAAATTGTTTGATACATACTCCATTAAGACACTGGGATTTTCTTAGTGAAAACAAACATAATATTAAGGATTTGGGTCTCAATTCTTTAGCTATGTGATTTAAAGGCAACTATTTTTCTGGATTAGGTGGACATGAAACAGAGATATTGAGTGCAAGTCATATTAAATTGCAGAACCTCTGTGAAACCTATTTCCTCCAGTATTTTAGTTCGTTTCTTTGGTGCTGGAGAGTATTCACAAAATATTTGACAGACTAATTTGTTGATTCCGGTTTATCAAAATCTGTTCTTACTTCTTTTGATTAACTTAAACAAAAGGGCTTCCTAAAAAATAAATCAATATAAACAAACATGGTAGATCACAAATAAGATTTCTAAGAAACCTTGCTCATATCTCATTTTTGCCCCAAAAATCCCATAGAAGCATTTTGGTAAGCAGGTCATGATGAATTACTTTGATAAACTCTGGTTTCGTAAGGTTACGAAGACATCGTTATTTCAGGAATCTGTTAGCATTCACTATTGCATAGATTAGTAAATCTAGTGTTACTACTAATGCTGCTACTGCTACTGCTGCTGCTACTAATATTTGGCGTTTGAAACCAGATTACCATAGTTTTGACACCCAGACAGTTTAAGTCTTAGGAAACCAACCCATTCAATTAAAAATCACCACTACTTATTTAATTTTATATTAAATAAATATTTATTTAACATAACCTTTATTTATTTAGCTGAAGAATTTTTTTTAATACATATTAAAAAAAATTTATCCTTATAAACAATTATTTGTGAGGAGCTGTTCTTTGACCAGCTACAAAGTTATTTCTGTGAATATTGGTGTAAGTTAGTTGTAAACTAGTAAATATAGACAGTGTTGAGATATAAACCAATAAAGCAATCAATGTCTTTATTTAATTGCATTAAGATCAGTGAGAAATAGAAACTGCAAATGTTAAATCAGTGTCGATCATATTGGCAATGAGTAGATTAAATGGTAGTGAATAATATCTATAACCCCTTCTTATTAGATGAAAGCAGGAATCATCTTTCTATTTTTTTCTCTGATTATTGGATGCAGTAATTATTGAACTATTACAATAGTGTTAAAAATTAACCATACTAAATATTGTGACTCCTGCAAGGGCAAATCAAATAAAAAGAATTTCGAAGTGCATCCCTTCTTTAGGCATAGTGGGTGATATACCAAATTCTTAGTTTATTTTAAAGTCAACTTCAAGCTCATTGATGATACTAGATTGTAGCTATTGGCTTTTGAAAATGTCTGGTTTGAAAAGAGGACATGGAGTGATAGCCATAGTTCTATGTTTTCATTTTTATAAATTTGATGCTGCACTTACTCTTATTGTATTTTGCCTGTATGTATTTCAAAATGAAAGGCTATACTCTTAAACACATCAAAATAACAATGCATGTTGAATTCAACAGAATCTGCTTATATATAAACACCCTTAGGGTACCTCATGATCAGATCATCATACAATTTTAATTATAATTAATCATACAATTATTATTATCACGGGCCTGCTAATTATACTCTATATTATGAACAGCTCCATAGAATATCTCTGACTTCTTTTTTAATATAGTAGTAGATATATCTTGTTTCAGGCACAACTCTTGACCATATATATTTCCCTTTTTGCCTTAATATCCCATTATACTTATTGCCATTTGCTGTGATCCTGCTTGGTTAGTTCTGGTTTTAGGAAAGCAGTCACAACATCTCTAAGGGTCTGACTGCTTTCTCAATAATCTTGATTTTTATTTCTATTTGCTTTGTCTTGTTTGCTTTTGTTAACAAAAACTTCCTTGTATCGCTCTTCCCTTACACAGCATTTCTCTTTTTCCCCCTCTTTTTATATCTTGTTGCCAACATTTTAAAATCATGCTAAATATTCCTTAAATAAATATTATCTTAACTATATAATCCAAAATAAATAAATAAATAAATATTTTGAGTTTTTTTAAAAAATAAAACAATTTCACTTCATGCTTTCAGTATAAAACTCAAATGCGGCAGAACGTCAATCATTAAAATGTTAAGTTTGGAACCAAAGTCATTTTCTTTTCTGATCCCAGACATACAGAGGGCATCTCCCAGATCTCGTGACTATGTTCGATGGGACCTACATGTGCCACTCCTGTCTTTGAGACTTCCAGAATTTCTAAACTGTAGAAGCCTCACGTCTGCCTTCCCAGGTAGACTAGACAGGAAAATGATCAGATGACCTAATTCTACTGAATTGTGAGGAGAGAATCTTGCAAGTTTGATAGTAGAAACGTTTTCCCGTCTCTGTAAATTCTGTAAATTCCATCTCTGCCCATTATGCAGCTGCAGATTGTATCCAAGTGGCATCTTTTCCTTCCATCTCCCAGGGGTATTCTCACATACCATTGCATCCATTGCAATCAAGGGGCAACATAATACATAGCTTTCAGTGGATTTATGTTACAGTAATTGTATTGCTTGAGTCACAACTTGGAAATGGGCAATGACAATAAAAAGTCTGTAGAATACCTTTTGGGCACCAGATGTCCTCCAGATATGTTGGACTACAAGAATAAAATGATGGTGATATAGTCCAATACCTCCACAAGGCATCAGGCTAATTTATGGTACCAAAAAGCAAGAAAAGAGCTTTTATTTTTCCCTAGAGTAAATGAAATAAACTGCATTACAAAGACACTTTTGAACAATGGTGGCCCCAGGTTTGAAATAGTCTGCAGAAATTGTCCCTGAGCTGCACTTTTTAATATAAAAGAAGTGAATTATTAAACATAGAAATAATGGTCATGAACATTATTTAATTAACTCATTTCAATTTAATCACATCTAGGTTTTGTTCTGACCTTTTGTCTTTTCTAGGAGTACAACTCTTGGCACACTATTCACACGGCAAATGTAGCCAATGGCTCAAAAAACAGTCCATACCCATTAATTGACAAATAATACTTTTCTTATAAAAGTGCAGGAAAGATTTAAATCTCTTTGTTTATATGTTATAATAATAACCTAATATGCTTATTTCTTACATGCCTACGTACGTCACCTGCTCTATCAATTCCTGATATTTATAGAACCCCAATAAATATCATAAACCCCAAATTAAATTTTATTTAACAGTTCTTTAAAAGCATAATCCAAGAAAAAATAAGATAAAAAAGAGATTTTCAAACTAATAAAACACAGAGTAAACGTTTCAAAGCTAACATTAGACTAATGTTGCATTTAATAGTGATCAAAACCAGTAGTAAAATTAATATGATTCATATTATCTTGGCTATCTTAGTTAACTGTAGAATAGTTCCCAAATCGGAAATCCTCTCCCAGATGTTTCCAGTTTCAAAACTCTTGCATTCGGTGAAAGTTTCCATTGTCTTCCTAAATGTTCACAAGGAGAGGGCTATCCTCACCTTGAGGGATGGGCTATTCCAAAGCAGGCAATTAATATACGAACCTATCCAGGAATCAGACACTGGCCTGATTCCTAAAGTGGAACTGAAAGTCTGGATTGCCGCTTCTCTTGTCCTGACAAGCATGCCTGCACTCACTGCTAAAAACGTTTATCTTTTATACAACACTTTCGGCCAGAGACTAAAACAAACAAACTTTGCCTCATGCGCTGTGTTTCCTGGACAAAAATAAAATAATTAACATTCCAAATCACAGTTGCGTGCTGATGAAGTTCTCTTTATTTTTTAAGGTGCAGTCCAGAATATAACTCACTAGCACATAAAACGCAACAAACTCCTTTACTAGTTCCATAGACCATACTGGTGTTTATGTCTTGCTTCTCGTCACATCTCCAAAGCATCTGCTATAGCTCAAGTGCAACTATTTTACTTCCTAGGGATTAAAGTACATGCCTTTTGCCTGATGTGTTGAATTTGTTACTGTTGTACAACCAGAAACCAAGACCGTGTCAGCTCTATTTTATCCAGGAGATTTTTTTTTTAAAGTGTCTTCTCTTATCAATATTTTTTTCAGTGGCAATATCCAAAAGATTACTCTGCACTCACTCACCCACATTCCTGTATTATTGCTTCCACAGTCTGCTATAATGGGGAATCTTCCTACAATTTGTAAATTCCTCTGAAGTTTTTACAGATAGGTACCTGCCTTATTCATTGTGGAAATAATATCTGTCACCCCATGGGAAAATTAATATTTTAATGGGAAGAGAAAACCTGTATTTACCAAGATCCCTTAAAATTGTATTTAATTTTTTTAGTACATCATGTTCTCATAATAAGGCTACAATTTATGCCCATAATATTCCTACTTCACTGAGAATAGCTTGTCTAAAGTAACCTCTCATGTTGTATAGTTTTTACATGCAGTATCAGAGTTGAACTGAGATTTGGGGTAGTTCTCAACTACCAGGTTGTTCTTGTTCTCAATCAATGACTTATGACCTCATGTGTAATGAATTTTTACACAGTGCTATCTTTTATTGCAGGAATTGCATGTGCTTACTTCATGGGTACATTTTTATTTTTGCCACATGTTGATTGATTATGTGCCATCATGTCAGTGTTAACTTTTAGCAACCATGCAGATAGATTTTCTCCAAAACAATCTGTTCCTCACCTCATCCCTCAACTCTTCCCAACGGTGTCCTCATCGCCACTCAAACTGAGTCCGTCCACTTTGCTGCCGGTCGTCCCTCCTTCTCTTTCCTTTCAGCTTTCCCAGCATAATAGATTTCAGCAGAGAACTAGCTTCTTCACTTAGTGTGTCTGGTGTAGAAAACAATTGAGCCTAGCCATTTCGGCTTCAAGTGAGAACTCTGGGTTGATCTGTTTGATGATCCATTGGTTTGCTTTCCGGACTGTTCACAATCTTCCCAGAATCTTCTCCAACCCCAACATGAAAAAGGGCCAATATTTTTTCTATCCTGCTTCTTCAAAGTCCTACCTTAGCTTTCATAGAGTGTAACAAGAATATCATTGGTTGCATTATATTAATCATCATAGGTATATACATCACAGCATCTGAATATCGTTTGCTATCTGTATATGTTGGGAAATATATATGATAGCTTAAGTGCACATGTAAACTGATACGGAAGCATTAACAATGATATACCCAAGGGATATCAAAAACTGCTCATGACTTTCGTTAGATGCACAGGTTCACATCCAGAATATTTGCCTTGTAGTTCCTGGTTTTGCAGAGGCCATTATGTTTTTTCTCCAGAAGAAGGATAATTGCTCATTTCTTGCAGCAAAACCAATACTTTTGTGGCATATTAAAGATTAATAGACTTTCACGTTATTCAATGTTGATTCTGTTCAGTTGAATAATCAGTTGAATAAATGTATTGGCAGATTTAATATTGAAGATTAGTTCTGGAATGTGTAAATTACAATTATGCCTGGAAAAAAAATTATATGTGATTTTAATTGTTAAAGACACTTTGTTCAATTACCTACATTTTATTTCAATTACTAATAGTATTAATGTACTATCATTAATGTATTAATGATGAAGAGAATTTTCAGTTCCTATGAATTTATAGAACAGATCCTTAAAACTCTTCTAAAAATTAATTGCTGACCAATAAAGTAATTCGGGCAAAGGGCTGTAATAGATGAATGATTTATCTGAATGATTACTGCATAAATAAAATGAAAATTGAGATCTAATTTCATTTACATGTTTTTCTTCTGCTTACTGCATCATTAGAGGACAATGTAGAGGATAATTCTCAGTTGATACTGTTTTAATTCTCATCATGATCAAGCCAGATTTAGACATTAGGTTCAAGTCACAGTTTGCTTTTAAATGGTTTCACAAAATAGACTAAGCTAAAATCCATGGATTTTTTAAGTATGTCTACATCATTTGGAAGTTGAATGCAGTGAAAATGAAATTTTTATCCGTTTTGCCAATTTCAGCGAGGATAGTAAGAGTAGAACAGAAGGGTTGTTTTTTAAAAAAAAAATGCATATTATAATTTGTTGGTTGATTCTTCTCGAGGACTTTTTTTTAATGGAAATAGTATCTAGCGCCTAAGAATGAATGCTTAAAAAATTATTGTCTGCCAGATTCACCGAGAAAGCTACAGAAGCGCAGGGTTTCTCCCGCCCAGAAAATTCATGAGATGTAGAAGCGTTGGAGATGCTGTCAGAGTGAAAGGGCATTTTTGCAAAGACAAAAGTCCAATATCACTAAAGAATTGTAGAGATAGATGTACGTGTGGATTCTTCTACATGTTGCGAGGAGTTGCGAGCCTGATCCATTTGGAAAGGAAGAGAATAACACAATCAGTATTTGTCATAACGTAAAAAGGCCAGGCTGCTGCATGTAGAGACTAAAATGCTGTTATTTACAGCACCCTCTCCTGGAGAAGATATCCAATAACGCATTCCAATAGAAACAAAAACTGTTCCCCAAAATAAATCCATAGGAATTTACTGAGGCTGCAAAAAGAAAAGAATATTTAAGACTTGTGATTGCCCAATTGCTGCATGTATTCATGAGAAGAAGAAGGTGATTTTTTCATTAAAAAAATGTCATTAACATTTCTGGTGTATAGTACGTTTAGTTTTTTATGAGCAAATTTAGGTATTCGGAAGAGGATCATTAAGCACGGAACACTGCAAGATATATTAAGCATCAGCACAGTGCACACAGACCAATAACCAATGCTACTTTGGTGAAAGTGTTCCTGAGAGTTTTTGACAGCATCATAGTACATAAGCGACTGTACATCTTTCCATGAATTCTTTTTAATCAAGTAACTCAGTGTTCCCAATTTGATGTCCTCCAAAGGTGTTGGCCTCTAAATCCACTATTATTCCTAATCAACATGTCTTTGAAAATATAAGAATAGGACCAAACCAAAGCCCAACTTTGTTTCCCATTGATCAACTGGATGCTCACATATTTCTCTTCTGCTGTTGTTTGCCTGCAACTAATTTTAGAGCAACACTGCCTCTAATGCAAAGATCACAGTGACTTTTCAAGACTAAAAGCCCTTTCGATTTTCCTCCATGAATGTATCCATTCCACCTTTAAAGACAACTCAATTAGGATTATTATGCACTGGTTGAAGAAGTGCTTCCTTTTGACTGTTCCCAATGTCAATCCAGTCAACTTCAGTGGATCACAAGTTGGCCCAGGTGTTTTGGCAGAGGAACAAAGCTGTCTCCACCCCACTTTCTTAATGCCATGCTGCATAAACAGTTCAATTGTCCACCAACCCCTTCCTCAGGTGCCTTCTTCCTAAGCTAAGAATCCTGCATGTTCTATTTTTGATTTCTTAAGGAATCTCCTAACTATTCACTCTTCTGCAACTATATGTCTATTATATCTTTCTTTCTACTGCAACCATAAATATACTAGTAAACAGTATTCCAAACACATCAAATTACCATTGATGTATATAATGAAAAAAGGCAATGTTATTCTCAATCCATTTCCTAATGATGACTAAATGGAATATGCTTTTTCAACAATGGCTGTGGATAGAATTATCCAATTTGTTGATTCTTTTTCTTGATTAGTTTATGGGCAGCTCAAATCATATTGATGTACAGATGAAGTTAGACGGTTGCCTTATTGTGCATCATTTAATGTTTAAATTGAAATTCATAGTTTGCCATACATGCAGTAGTTATGCTGGCTGGAAATCAATGGTTGAAACCCAGCACAACTTGAGATGGAAGCTCAGGTTGGAGGTCGGTGGGTGCAATAGCTCAGGATATGCCCTACCTTTATCACTATCCATCCAATAATATTGGCACATTAATAGGCATGCATAAACAATAAAATTGTAGCAAGAAAATTGTGGAGGGATAATATTGGCTATTAAATCAATCATTTGGAAAAATTCATTTTAACATACACATTTTTTAAAAAACTGTAAACAAATGGAAAAGAGAACTGAAGTAGAAAACTCAGAAAATGTGAGAAATAAAAACTAATAAAATTATCCTCTTAAATGTGGCCATGTGCTGTGTGAATAGAAAGGAAGGACATTTTTTTAAAAAATTGTAACACTGCTGGAAACTGGTAGGTGCTAAAATTGTTTGTGTGAGAATAGGCTATCCTACACCTAAGGAATGTAAGTTTTTATCATGTGTTATATAGGTTTGGCCCAACATTCGCAAACTATTCACACAAATGACATTGAACAAATAGAAGTGTGTATGTAATGTACCAGTATTTAAGCGGTAGAGAGAGCAGACACATGTCTAGAATTGTTTTGGAACAAGTTGAAGTCTTTCCTGGTAATGGGATACATCTTCCATCCCTCTGGTCTAACATTGTCAATGTTCAGAGATTATGGGAACTATACCCAGCAAAATATGGGGGATTATAAATCCCTCGTCCTTGTAAACAATTTTGACTTTTAAAAATGCTTCCATTTTTTTCTCAAACAACTCTTCACTGCAACGTCATATGAATTGAGTTGTTAACGTACACAAAAGAGCAGAAACTACATCCGAATTTGTGAGTAGGCAAAGTGCTCTGTTGTTCAGTTGCCACCAACTTTTTGGACCAAATGTATATGGCTTCACCAGGACTGTCAGCATCTGTCTTGGTGAGTTTTTGCCCACCTATGTTACATCTAACCTTCTTGGTAGAAAAGCTTGCCACACACACAAAAGATACAGTCTTCTTGATCCTTTTATAGTTGTGAAGAAGAGAGTGATATCAACAGATGTAGATTGTCCTAAAGCTACACTGGCAGACTTTGTTTTCTTTGTCTACAGAGAACTCTATATGAATACAGGAGCATAACCTTATCTTTTTGGCATGTGGCCATTTAGATTTGATGTTTGGAATGTTTTGTGGAGATTGGGAAGAATTTAAGATCTTTAAAATGGCCTTTCTTTATAGAAAGTGAACTCTTGTACTAAAGGGAAAATATGCTTAGCATTTCTCCAGAAGTATCCTTGTTCCAAATCCCCCAATACTGTCAGTTACTGTGTTCAGCTAGATTTGGCTGGTAGAACTCATGACTTTAGAAAAATAAAACAAATAATTAAGTAGATAGTACAAACATCCATTTGTGATAGCTCAATTAAATTTCAGATGCATACTATCAGCAGAGAAAACATTTACAACAGCACTCATTGGAAATAACAACATTGTCTTAGTACTGCTAATTAATTAACCCCATTAATGGTTTTATTCAATTGAAATCCAGATTAGCAACAATGATTTTGATAGTCTAAATTTATTTCATGCTGAATTTTTCTTAAGCCTATTTTCTATATTCTTCAACTGATAAAATCAAATGTACAAAATTTAACCTATTATCTTTTAGGTGCTGCTCGTTTGAAGCATCTTTTTTTTAACTTAATGGCCTATCAAAAGTCACATATGAGATGGTAGAAATTTTGAAGTGCATAATGAGAGCTTTCAATCTCAGCCTAAATAACTTTGAGTCATGTCATGTTGGAATAGTGTTGTCATAGTCACAATGTTCAAATATCTGTAGTTGCCTATGGGTATTCATGTGGAATGTGTGATCTTCCATTCTCCACCTTCCCCTTGTTTTCATTGTTCACCACACTGATTCAGCAGCAGCTGCTACTGATGAGAAAGTGGGGAGAGTTGTGACTTTATCGTTTGCAGTCACTCTCAGCAATATTCACCAAATTTCTACTGTTGTGACAGTGAAAAAACCAAAACTGAAAGACCATCTCTCACTGATGTTATAGCCAATGTGAAAACTTTACTTGAACTGTGAAATATTTTTTATTTTCTGGTCAGGGAACTGGAAGTTCAGTTAAAGCTTTCTTTAACAGATTAACAGAGTTGGAAGGGACCTTGCAGGTCATCTAGTCCAACCCCTTGCCCAAGCAAGAGACCCTACATGTGCCTCTACCTAGGATCGAACTCACAACCTCCTGCTTGTGAGGCAAGAGCTCTAC